>JAWNKV010000814.1:0-142599 GCA_035041805.1 Amiota mariae
ATTTAAATTTTGTTTCTGGTAATTATTAAACCGGAAGTAGACTGTTTTTTTTTTTTTTTTTGACTCACAAATCAAAAATATATGTTTGAAAATACTACTTGATTGATTTAAAAATGTGTCTCTTAGCTTTATATGCAAAATATGATCCACCAATTTCGAACGGTATTGGTCGATTTTGATGAAGTAAACGCTATCCGGTGTGTCTTAAAACGCTTTTACTTCAGTTCCAACCCTATTCCATTTCACGGTGTGCTAGAAACCACTTTTGACGGTTTTGAAATCACCTAATTTTCTACAGGTGATTTGGTTTAATTCATCTTTATCTGAAGTTATTAAATAAATAATTAAAACAACAATATTAAAGCAACAATTGTAGCTCAATCCTAAGCCTTCGATAGGGTTTGGATCAACGGCCTACTGCACAAACTGTACGTTGGAATATCGGAATTAATGCAGAAAAATCAATGAACTGCACTTTTACATTTCACACTGAGCATTCAATGCAGCATTCACAAAAAGTGTTCACTTTGCATTTTGTATTTTCGGAACAGCTGTTTTTTGTTTTGGTTGTACATACAAATGGAACGTTGTGGCCAATTGTGAGAAATTAGAATGGAAATTGTGCGAGAAATACATGATTGAGAACAATTTGCATTGTATGCAAATAATTCTTGCAGCTTCCTTTTTTATTCCTGCTACTTATTTAATAAATATTTAAAAAAAAATGTTACAATATAAAATTTTTGTCAAATTGTTTTTGCAATGATCAGCTTTTTTCTGTTGGCGTGCAACAAAGAAAAGAGAAAGAAAATCGAAAATGACCTAAAAAGGCAACAATTAACCAGCACTGAGTAGAGTGACCAATTTCATTCTTATCGAATGTACATTTTCTACTACAACAACAACTCCAAATTTGAGTAATTTTTCCCTGTTGTTGTTGTTGAAAAATGTAGCATTCAATGCAGCATTCGAGAAATGTACATTGAATGCTTAGTGTGAAATGGCTATAAGGCTTGATGTTTGTCCAGTTTTAAATTATGATTCAAGTATCATTCCGCAGGTGAATCAAAATCGATACCTCGGTTTGATCCTGCACAAACGACTCATTTGACGCGCCCATGTAAAGTGTGTCACTACTTGTTGCTACCAGAAGTTGACTTGCACTAAGTAGCAAATTGCTGATCTATAAGCAAGTAGTGGCCCCTGTCTGGCGCTATCACATTCAGATATGGGGTTCCACTGTTGCTTATAACATCCGGAGGATCCAAGCCTGCCAAAACAAAGCGCTTCGGCGCATATCTGGAGCTCCGTGGTATGTGAGAAACACATCACTTCACCGAGATCTGAGGATTCCAACTGTTTTTGATGAAATAAACTTCCACGGCAGCAGATATATTAACAGACTCCATTATCACCCAAACCCTCTGGTTCCCTCAATTTGTATAACTTCATCACGCCGTCGTCTCAAAAGACTACATCCTAATGACCTCCCTACAAGGAGAGCAATAATCTATAGCAAGCAATTTATTCTTGTTTAATAAATTTACATTAATTCCATGCATTGTGCACTACATCCTATCAATGTTTAAAAACGGTTTTCGTTGGTTAACGTTATACCAAAATATATATAATTGTATGCAAAAAAAAGATAAAAACAAAATTGTTTTCCTCGCTAATCTGCTTTTAAAGAATTCAAGAGTTCAGTTGGTTTTCAGCATAAATTTGTATTTTACCCAAATCTCTTTTACATTAAAGTAAAATAAACGATATACGCAAAACCAACTAATGCTGAATATACCAACATGCTTGCAAAACAATGCAGGTAGCAAAAAATATTCGACTACATCCACAAACAGTTGCACACACAAATGCATACATACACACATGACTTTTTGAATAATTTTTCTAATCGAATCAGTCAGTAGAAGACAAAAAAAATCATGAGTAACCGGTGTGTGCTAGAGACCGCTTTCGTCTCAATACCAATTTAATTTCACATTGTAATGAAACTACTTTTGACGTTTTTGAAATCGCCTAATTTTTTAAAGGCGATTTGGTTAAATTCTCTCTTATTTCAAGTTATTAAAGGAAAAAAAGTACCATGAACTATAATATATGCTTTTCCTCGCTAAACTGCATTTAAAGAATTCAAAATGTTTTAAGGCATAAATTTGCATTTTTCCCAAATCACTTTTCCATTGAAGTAAAACAGACGAAATAGGCAAAACCAACCAATGCTGAATATGCCAACCTGCTTGCATATAAATTTTAACATTTTCAAAGATTCATATTTGTCTTTAATTTTGATAATTGATTTAATTTAATTGATATGCTAACATTAACTGCATTTGTTGGTAACGAAGCTGTAATGTTTTAATTTTATTTTAAAAATGCATAGAAAGTGATAAGTTCAATAAGAATTTTTAATAATCTCATTGGAGAAAGTTGGAATGTATGCAAGTTTTTTCTTTTCGTTTGGTTTTTGTGGAGTGAGGGATGTAAATGAAAGTAAGCAGAGTCAAAATATTTGCTTGGCATCTGTGGCCTTCAGCTCATTATGCTATTTATAATAATATATAAATTAAATTCAGCAAAACTATTTACGCTTATAATTAGGATATTATATTAATGTTTGGTACATAAAGATTAGAAATACAGTTAATAAAAAATTCCATTGGTTGGCTTAGATTAAATTGTAAAGATTAAATTATTTTTTTTTGGTCATTCAAAAAGAAAATGTTTGAGACTTGAGCTATCTACGCAAGAACAAAAAGGGTCAAGTGGTGATGCGGAGCACAAGTGCCCATGGGATAGTCTGGTATGACCTAGGCAAAGCTTTATAAACTTTTATGATATCAAGTCTTCTGAAAATATCAGGTACGACTGAGAGGAAAGATTTGGCTGAAAGTTTGTTTTGGTTGACAAACTTGTATCAACTTGATGTTTCTTGGTATACTCGTACACCTGTGTGTTGAAATCTAAAGTGAGACTTTATGCAATTGACAGTATCTTGTGAGGAAAAATTCGGGGTTGTTAGGAGTCGAGAGAGCTTCGTTGGCTACTTTGTCAGCCATTTCAATCACTTGGGACCCAAACTAAAATAATTTTCGAATTGTTGCGGATGAAAATATTTCTGATTTTGTTTGCGCAAAAATTATTTGATATTAGAGATGGATTTGATAGAAGAAAGGGAGTCGGAACAGATAGCTAATTGTTTCTTGCAAAGGATGCAGTTGAATTATTCTTATGTTTCATTACAGTATTACGCAAAATATATTCAGCCCCCCAAGATGAAGTCCTTACTACGCCCATGTACATATGAAATAATAATATAACGATCCAAAACATATTATACGTATTCATTAGCTGATTTAAATTTTGTTTCTGGTAATTATTAAACCGGAAGTAGACTGTTTTTTTTTTTTTTTTTGACTCACAAATCAAAAATATATGTTTGAAAATACTACTTGATTGATTTAAAAATGTGTCTCTTAGCTTTATATGCAAAATATGATCCACCAATTTCGAACGGTATTGGTCGATTTTGATGAAGTAAACGCTATCCGGTGTGTCTTAAAACGCTTTTACTTCAGTTCCAACCCTATTCCATTTCACGGTGTGCTAGAAACCACTTTTGACGGTTTTGAAATCACCTAATTTTCTACAGGTGATTTGGTTTAATTCATCTTTATCTGAAGTTATTAAATAAATAATTAAAACAACAATATTAAAGCAACAATTGTAGCTCAATCCTAAGCCTTCATAGGGTTTGGATCAACGGCCTACTGCACAAACTGTACGTTGGAATATCGGAATTAATGCAGAAAAATCAATGAACTGCACTTTTACATTTCACACTGAGCATTCAATGCAGCATTCACAAAAAGTGTTCACTTTGCATTTTGTATTTTCGGAACAGCTGTTTTTTGTTTTGGTTGTACATACAAATGGAACGTTGTGGCCAATTGTGAGAAATTAGAATGGAAATTGTGCGAGAAATACATGATTGAGAACAATTTGCATTGTATGCAAATAATTCTTGCAGCTTCCTTTTTTATTCCTGCTACTTATTAAATAAATATTTAAAAAAAAATGTTACAATATAAAATTTTTGTCAAATTGTTTTTGCAATGATCAGCTTTTTTCTGTTGGCGTGCAACAAAGAAAAGAGAAAGAAAATCGAAAATGACCTAAAAAGGCAACAATTAACCAGCACTGAGTAGAGTGACCAATTTCATTCTTATCGAATGTACATTTTCTACTACAACAACAACTCCAAATTTAAGTAATTTTTCCCTGTTGTTGTTGTTGAAAAATGTAGCATTCAATGCAGCATTCGAGAAATGTACATTGAATGCTTAGTGTGAAATGGCTATAAGGCTTGATGTTTGTCCAGTTTTAAATTATGATTCAAGTATCATTCCGCAGGTGAATCAAAATCGATACCTCGGTTTGATCCTGCACAAACGACTCATTTGACGCGCCCATGTAAAGTGTGTCACTACTTGTTGCTACCAGAAGTTGACTTGCACTAAGTAGCAAATTGCTGATCTATAAGCAAGTAGTGGCCCCTGTCTGGCGCTATCACATTCAGATATGGGGTTCCACTGTTGCTTATAACATACGGAGGATCCAAGCCTGCCAAAACAAAGCGCTTCGGCGCATATCTGGAGCTCCGTGGTAAGTGAGAAACACATCACTTCACCGAAATCTGAGGATTCCAACTGTTTTTTTGAAATAAACTTCTACAACAGCAGATATATTAACAGACTCCTTTATCACCCAAACCCTCTGGTTTCCCAATTTGTATAACTTCATCACGCCCTCGTCTCAAAAGACTACATCCTAATGACCTCCCTACAGGGAGAGCATAATCTATAGCAAGTAATTTATTCTTGTTTAATAAATTTACATTAATTCCATCATTGTGCACTACATCCTATCAATGTTTAAAAACGGTTTTCGTTGGTTAACGTTATACCAAAATATATATAATTGTATGCAAAAAAAAGATAAAAACAAAATTGTTTTCCTCGCTAATCTGCTTTTAAAGAATTCAAGAGTTCAGTTGGTTTTCAGCATAAATTTGTATTTTACCCAAATCTCTTTTCCATTAAAGTAAAATAAACGATATACGCAAAACCAACCAATGCTGAATATACCAACATGCTTGCAAAACAATGCAGGTAGCAAAAAATATTCGACTACATCCACAAACAGTTGCACACACAAATGCATACATACACACATGACTTTTTGAATAATTTTTCTAATCGAATCAGTCAGTAGAAGACAAAAAAAATCATGAGTAACCGGTGTGTGCTAGAGACCGCTTTCGTCTCAATACCAATTTAATTTCACATTGTAATGAAACTACTTTTGACGTTTTTGAAATCGCCTAATTTTTTAAAGGCGATTTGGTTAAATTCTCTCTTATTTCAAGTTATTAAAGGAAAAAAAGTACCATGAACTATAATATATGCTTTTCCTCGCTAAACTGCATTTAAAGAATTCAAAATGTTTTAAGGCATAAATTTGCATTTTTCCCAAATCACTTTTCCATTGAAGTAAAACAGACGAAATAGGCAAAACCAACCAATGCTGAATATGCCAACCTGCTTGCATATAAATTTTAACATTTTCAAAGATTCATATTTGTCTTTAATTTTGATAATTGATTTAATTTAATTGATATGCTAACATTAACTGCATTTGTTGGTAACGAAGCTGTAATGTTTTAATTTTATTTTAAAAATGCATAGAAAGTGATAAGTTCAATAAGAATTTTTAATAATCTCATTGGAGAAAGTTGGAATGTATGCAAGTTTTTTCTTTTCGTTTGGTTTTTGTGGAGTGAGGGATGTAAATGAAAGTAAGCAGAGTCAAAATATTTGCTTGGCATCTGTGGCCTTCAGCTCATTATGCTATTTATAATAATATATAAATTAAATTCAGCAAAACTATTTACGCTTATAATTAGGATATTATATTAATGTTTGGTACATAAAGATTAGAAATACAGTTAATAAAAAATTCCATTGGTTGGCTTAGATTAAATTGTAAAGATTAAATTATTTTTTTTTGGTCATTCAAAAAGAAAATGTTTGAGACTTGAGCTATCTACGCAAAAACAAAAAGGGTCAAGTGGTGATGCGGAGCACAAGTGCCCATGGGATAGTCTGGTATGACCTAGGCAAAGCTTTATAAACTTTTATGATATCAAGTCTTCTGAAAAAATCAGGTACGACTGAGAGGAAAGATTTGGCTGAAAGTTTGTTTTGGTTGACAAACTTGTATCAACTTGATGTTTCTTGGTATACTCGTACACCTGTGTGTTGAAATCTAAAGTGAGACTTTATGCAATTGACAGTATCTTGTGAGGAAAAATTCAGGGTTGTTAGGAGTCGAGAGAGCTTCGTTGGCTACTTTGTCAGCCATTTCAATCACTTGGGACCCAAACTAAAATAATTTTTGAATTGTTGCGGATGAAAATATTTCTGATTTTGTTTGCGCAAAAATTATTTGATATTAGAGATGGATTTGATAGAAGAAAGGGAGTCGGAACAGATAGCTAATTGTTTCTTGCAAAGGATGCAGTTGAATTATTCTTATGTTTCATTACAGTATTACGCAAAATATATTCAGCCCCCCAAGATGAAGTCCTTACTACGCCCATGTACATATGAAATAATAATATAACGATCCAAAACATATTATACGTATTCATTAGCTGATTTAAATTTTGTTTCTGGTAATTATTAAACCGGAAGTAGACTGTTTTTTTTTTTTTTTTGACTCACAAATCAAAAATATATGTTTGAAAATACTACTTGATTGATTTAAAAATGTGTCTCTTAGCTTTATATGCAAAATATGATCCACCAATTTCGAACGGTATTGGTCGATTTTGATGAAGTAAACGCTATCCGGTGTGTCTTAAAACGCTTTTACTTCAGTTCCAACCCTATTCCATTTCACGGTGTGCTAGAAACCACTTTTGACGGTTTTGAAATCACCTAATTTTCTACAGGTGATTTGGTTTAATTCATCTTTATCTGAAGTTATTAAATAAATAATTAAAACAACAATATTAAAGCAACAATTGTAGCTCAATCCTAAGCCTTCATAGGGTTTGGATCAACGGCCTACTGCACAAACTGTACGTTGGAATATCGGAATTAATGCAGAAAAATCAATGAACTGCACTTTTACATTTCACACTGAGCATTCAATGCAGCATTCACAAAAAGTGTTCACTTTGCATTTTGTATTTTCGGAACAGCTGTTTTTTGTTTTGGTTGTACATACAAATGGAACGTTGTGGCCAATTGTGAGAAATTAGAATGGAAATTGTGCGAGAAATACATGATTGAGAACAATTTGCATTGTATGCAAATAATTCTTGCAGCTTCCTTTTTTATTCCTGCTACTTATTTTATAAATATTTAAAAAAAAATGTTACAATATAAAATTTTTGTCAAATTGTTTTTGCAATGATCAGCTTTTTTCTGTTGGCGTGCAACAAAGAAAAGAGAAAGAAAATCGAAAATGACCTAAAAAGGCAACAATTAACCAGCACTGAGTAGAGTGACCAATTTCATTCTTATCGAATGTACATTTTCTACTACAACAACAACTCCAAATTTGAGTAATTTTTCCCTGTTGTTGTTGTTGAAAAATGTAGCATTCAATGCAGCATTCGAGAAATGTACATTGAATGCTTAGTGTGAAATGGCTATAAGGCTTGATGTTTGTCCAGTTTTAAATTATGATTCAAGTATCATTCCGCAGGTGAATCAAAATCGATACCTCGGTTTGATCCTGCACAAACGACTCATTTGACGCGCCCATGTAAAGTGTGTCACTACTTGTTGCTACCAGAAGTTGACTTGCACTAAGTAGCAAATTGCTGATCTATAAGCAAGTAGTGGCCCCTGTCTGGCGCTATCACATTCAGATATGGGGTTCCACTGTTGCTTATAACATCCGGAGGATCCAAGCCTGCCAAAACAAAGCGCTTCGGCGCATATCTGGAGCTCCGTGGTAAGTGAGAAACACATCACTTCACCGAGATCTGAGGATTCCAACTGTTTTTGATGAAATAAACTTCCACAACAGCAGATATATTAACAGACTCCTTTATCACCCAAACCCTCTGGTTTCCCAATTTGTATAACTTCATCACGCCCTCGTCTCAAAAGACTACATCCTAATGACCTCCCTACAGGGAGAGCATAATCTATAGCAAGCAATTTATTCTTGTTTAATAAATTTACATTAATTCCATCATTGTGCACTACATCCTATCAATGTTTAAAAACGGTTTTCGTTGGTTAACGTTATACCAAAATATATATAATTGTATGCAAAAAAAAGATAAAAACAAAATTGTTTTCCTCGCTAATCTGCTTTTAAAGAATTCAAGAGTTCAGTTGGTTTTCAGCATAAATTTGTATTTTACCCAAATCTCTTTTACATTAAAGTAAAATAAACGATATACGCAAAACCAACTAATGCTGAATATACCAACATGCTTGCAAAACAATGCAGGTAGCAAAAAATATTCGACTACATCCACAAACAGTTGCACACACAAATGCATACATACACACATGACTTTTTGAATAATTTTTCTAATCGAATCAGTCAGTAGAAGACAAAAAAAATCATGAGTAACCGGTGTGTGCTAGAGACCGCTTTCGTCTCAATACCAATTTAATTTCACATTGTAATGAAACTACTTTTGACGTTTTTGAAATCGCCTAATTTTTTAAAGGCGATTTGGTTAAATTCTCTCTTATTTCAAGTTATTAAAGGAAAAAAAGTACCATGAACTATAATATATGCTTTTCCTCGCTAAACTGCATTTAAAGAATTCAAAATGTTTTAAGGCATAAATTTGCATTTTTCCCAAATCACTTTTCCATTGAAGTAAAACAGACGAAATAGGCAAAACCAACCAATGCTGAATATGCCAACCTGCTTGCATATAAATTTTAACATTTTCAAAGATTCATATTTGTCTTTAATTTTGATAATTGATTTAATTTAATTGATATGCTAACATTAACTGCATTTGTTGGTAACGAAGCTGTAATGTTTTAATTTTATTTTAAAAATGCATAGAAAGTGATAAGTTCAATAAGAATTTTTAATAATCTCATTGGAGAAAGTTGGAATGTATGCAAGTTTTTTCTTTTCGTTTGGTTTTTGTGGAGTGAGGGATGTAAATGAAAGTAAGCAGAGTCAAAATATTTGCTTGGCATCTGTGGCCTTCAGCTCATTATGCTATTTATAATAATATATAAATTAAATTCAGCAAAACTATTTACGCTTATAATTAGGATATTATATTAATGTTTGGTACATAAAGATTAGAAATACAGTTAATAAAAAATTCCATTGGTTGGCTTAGATTAAATTGTAAAGATTAAATTATTTTTTTTTGGTCATTCAAAAAGAAAATGTTTGAGACTTGAGCTATCTACGCAAGAACAAAAAGGGTCAAGTGGTGATGCGGAGCACAAGTGCCCATGGGATAGTCTGGTATGACCTAGGCAAAGCTTTATAAACTTTTATGATATCAAGTCTTCTGAAAATATCAGGTACGACTGAGAGGAAAGATTTGGCTGAAAGTTTGTTTTGGTTGACAAACTTGTATCAACTTGATGTTTCTTGGTATACTCGTACACCTGTGTGTTGAAATCTAAAGTGAGACTTTATGCAATTGACAGTATCTTGTGAGGAAAAATTCGGGGTTGTTAGGAGTCGAGAGAGCTTCGTTGGCTACTTTGTCAGCCATTTCAATCACTTGGGACCCAAACTAAAATAATTTTCGAATTGTTGCGGATGAAAATATTTCTGATTTTGTTTGCGCAAAAATTATTTGATATTAGAGATGGATTTGATAGAAGAAAGGGAGTCGGAACAGATAGCTAATTGTTTCTTGCAAAGGATGCAGTTGAATTATTCTTATGTTTCATTACAGTATTACGCAAAATATATTCAGCCCCCCAAGATGAAGTCCTTACTACGCCCATGTACATATGAAATAATAATATAACGATCCAAAACATATTATACGTATTCATTAGCTGATTTAAATTTTGTTTCTGGTAATTATTAAACCGGAAGTAGACTGTTTTTTTTTTTTTTTTGACTCACAAATCAAAAATATATGTTTGAAAATACTACTTGATTGATTTAAAAATGTGTCTCTTAGCTTTATATGCAAAATATGATCCACCAATTTCGAACGGTATTGGTCGATTTTGATGAAGTAAACGCTATCCGGTGTGTCTTAAAACGCTTTTACTTCAGTTCCAACCCTATTCCATTTCACGGTGTGCTAGAAACCACTTTTGACGGTTTTGAAATCACCTAATTTTCTACAGGTGATTTGGTTTAATTCATCTTTATCTGAAGTTATTAAATAAATAATTAAAACAACAATATTAAAGCAACAATTGTAGCTCAATCCTAAGCCTTCGATAGGGTTTGGATCAACGGCCTACTGCACAAACTGTACGTTGGAATATCGGAATTAATGCAGAAAAATCAATGAACTGCACTTTTACATTTCACACTGAGCATTCAATGCAGCATTCACAAAAAGTGTTCACTTTGCATTTTGTATTTTCGGAACAGCTGTTTTTTGTTTTGGTTGTACATACAAATGGAACGTTGTGGCCAATTGTGAGAAATTAGAATGGAAATTGTGCGAGAAATACATGATTGAGAACAATTTGCATTGTATGCAAATAATTCTTGCAGCTTCCTTTTTTATTCCTGCTACTTATTTAATAAATATTTAAAAAAAAATGTTACAATATAAAATTTTTGTCAAATTGTTTTTGCAATGATCAGCTTTTTTCTGTTGGCGTGCAACAAAGAAAAGAGAAAGAAAATCGAAAATGACCTAAAAAGGCAACAATTAACCAGCACTGAGTAGAGTGACCAATTTCATTCTTATCGAATGTACATTTTCTACTACAACAACAACTCCAAATTTGAGTAATTTTTCCCTGTTGTTGTTGTTGAAAAATGTAGCATTCAATGCAGCATTCGAGAAATGTACATTGAATGCTTAGTGTGAAATGGCTATAAGGCTTGATGTTTGTCCAGTTTTAAATTATGATTCAAGTATCATTCCGCAGGTGAATCAAAATCGATACCTCGGTTTGATCCTGCACAAACGACTCATTTGACGCGCCCATGTAAAGTGTGTCACTACTTGTTGCTACCAGAAGTTGACTTGCACTAAGTAGCAAATTGCTGATCTATAAGCAAGTAGTGGCCCCTGTCTGGCGCTATCACATTCAGATATGGGGTTCCACTGTTGCTTATAACATCCGGAGGATCCAAGCCTGCCAAAACAAAGCGCTTCGGCGCATATCTGGAGCTCCGTGGTAAGTGAGAAACACATCACTTCACCGAGATCTGAGGATTCCAACTGTTTTTGATGAAATAAACTTCCACAACAGCAGATATATTAACAGACTCCTTTATCACCCAAACCCTCTGGTTTCCCAATTTGTATAACTTCATCACGCCCTCGTCTCAAAAGACTACATCCTAATGACCTCCCTACAGGGAGAGCATAATCTGTAGCAAGTAATTTATTCTTGTTTAATAAATTTACATTAATTCCATCATTGTGCACTACATCCTATCAATGTTTAAAAACGGTTTTCGTTGGTTAACGTTATACCAAAATATATATAATTGTATGCAAAAAAAAGATAAAAACAAAATTGTTTTCCTCGCTAATCTGCTTTTAAAGAATTCAAGAGTTCAGTTGGTTTTCAGCATAAATTTGTATTTTACCCAAATCTCTTTTACATTAAAGTAAAATAAACGATATACGCAAAACCAACCAATGCTGAATATACCAACATGCTTGCAAAACAATGCAGGTAGCAAAAAATATTCGACTACATCCACAAACAGTTGCACACACAAATGCATACATACACACATGACTTTTTGAATAATTTTTCTAATCGAATCAGTCAGTAGAAGACAAAAAAAATCATGAGTAACCGGTGTGTGCTAGAGACCGCTTTCGTCTCAATACCAATTTAATTTCACATTGTAATGAAACTACTTTTGACGTTTTTGAAATCGCCTAATTTTTTAAAGGCGATTTGGTTAAATTCTCTCTTATTTCAAGTTATTAAAGGAAAAAAAGTACCATGAACTATAATATATGCTTTTCCTCGCTAAACTGCATTTAAAGAATTCAAAATGTTTTAAGGCATAAATTTGCATTTTTCCCAAATCACTTTTCCATTGAAGTAAAACAGACGAAATAGGCAAAACCAACCAATGCTGAATATGCCAACCTGCTTGCATATAAATTTTAACATTTTCAAAGATTCATATTTGTCTTTAATTTTGATAATTGATTTAATTTAATTGATATGCTAACATTAACTGCATTTGTTGGTAACGAAGCTGTAATGTTTTAATTTTATTTTAAAAATGCATAGAAAGTGATAAGTTCAATAAGAATTTTTAATAATCTCATTGGAGAAAGTTGGAATGTATGCAAGTTTTTTCTTTTCGTTTGGTTTTTGTGGAGTGAGGGATGTGAATGAAAGTAAGCAGAGTCAAAATATTTGCTTGGCATCTGTGGCCTTCAGCTCATTATGCTATTTATAATAATATATAAATTAAATTCAGCAAAACTATTTACGCTTATAATTAGGATATTATATTAATGTTTGGTACATAAAGATTAGAAATACAGTTAATAAAAAATTCCATTGGTTGGCTTAGATTAAATTGTAAAGATTAAATTATTTTTTTTTGGTCATTCAAAAAGAAAATGTTTGAGACTTGAGCTATCTACGCAAGAACAAAAAGGGTCAAGTGGTGATGCGGAGCACAAGTGCCCATGGGATAGTCTGGTATGACCTAGGCGAAGCTTTATAAACTTTTATGATATCAAGTCTTCTGAAAATATCAGGTACGACTGAGAGGAAAGATTTGGCTGAAAGTTTGTTTTGGTTGACAAACTTGTATCAACTTGATGTTTCTTGGTATACTCGTACACCTGTGTGTTGAAATCTAAAGTGAGACTTTATGCAATTGACAGTATCTTGTGAGGAAAAATTCGGGGTTGTTAGGAGTCGAGAGAGCTTCGTTGGCTACTTTGTCAGCCATTTCAATCACTTGGGACCCAAACTAAAATAATTTTTGAATTGTTGCGGATGAAAATATTTCTGATTTTGTTTGCGCAAAAATTATTTGATATTAGAGATGGATTTGATAGAAGAAAGGGAGTCGGAACAGATAGCTAATTGTTTCTTGCAAAGGATGCAGTTGAATTATTCTTATGTTTCATTACAGTATTACGCAAAATATATTCAGCCCCCCAAGATGAAGTCCTTGCTACGCCCATGTACATATGAAATAATAATATAACGATCCAAAACATATTATACGTATTCATTAGCTGATTTAAATTTTGTTTCTGGTAATTATTAAACCGGAAGTAGACTGTTTTTTTTTTTTTTTTTGACTCACAAATCAAAAATATATGTTTGAAAATACTACTTGATTGATTTAAAAATGTGTCTCTTAGCTTTATATGCAAAATATGATCCACCAATTTCGAACGGTATTGGTCGATTTTGATGAAGTAAACGCTATCCGGTGTGTCTTAAAACGCTTTTACTTCAGTTCCAACCCTATTCCATTTCACGGTGTGCTAGAAACCACTTTTGACGGTTTTGAAATCACCTAATTTTCTACAGGTGATTTGGTTTAATTCATCTTTATCTGAAGTTATTAAATAAATAATTAAAACAACAATATTAAAGCAACAATTGTAGCTCAATCCTAAGCCTTCGATAGGGTTTGGATCAACGGCCTACTGCACAAACTGTACGTTGGAATATCGGAATTAATGCAGAAAAATCAATGAACTGCACTTTTACATTTCACACTGAGCATTCAATGCAGCATTCACAAAAAGTGTTCACTTTGCATTTTGTATTTTCGGAACAGCTGTTTTTTGTTTTGGTTGTACATACAAATGGAACGTTGTGGCCAATTGTGAGAAATTAGAATGGAAATTGTGCGAGAAATACATGATTGAGAACAATTTGCATTGTATGCAAATAATTCTTGCAGCTTCCTTTTTTATTCCTGCTACTTATTTAATAAATATTTTAAAAAAAATGTTACAATATAAAATTTTTGTCAAATTGTTTTTGCAATGATCAGCTTTTTTCTGTTGGCGTGCAACAAAGAAAAGAGAAAGAAAATCGAAAATGACCTAAAAAGGCAACAATTAACCAGCACTGAGTAGAGTGACCAATTTCATTCTTATCGAATGTACATTTTCTACTACAACAACAACTCCAAATTTGAGTAATTTTTCCCTGTTGTTGTTGTTGAAAAATGTAGCATTCAATGCAGCATTCGAGAAATGTACATTGAATGCTTAGTGTGAAATGGCTATAAGGCTTGATGTTTGTCCAGTTTTAAATTATGATTCAAGTATCATTCCGCAGGTGAATCAAAATCGATACCTCGGTTTGATCCTGCACAAACGACTCATTTGACGCGCCCATGTAAAGTGTGTCACTACTTGTTGCTACCAGAAGTTGACTTGCACTAAGTAGCAAATTGCTGATCTATAAGCAAGTAGTGGCCCCTGTCTGGCGCTATCACATTCAGATATGGGGTTCCACTGTTGCTTATAACATCCGGAGGATCCAAGCCTGCCAAAACAAAGCGCTTCGGCGCATATCTGGAGCTCCGTGGTAAGTGAGAAACACATCACTTCACCGAGATCTGAGGATTCCAACTGTTTTTGATGAAATAAACTTCCACAACAGCAGATATATTAACAGACTCCTTTATCACCCAAACCCTCTGGTTTCCCAATTTGTATAACTTCATCACGCCCTCGTCTCAAAAGACTACATCCTAATGACCTCCCTACAGGGAGAGCATAATCTATAGCAAGTAATTTATTCTTGTTTAATAAATTTACATTAATTCCATCATTGTGCACTACATCCTATCAATGTTTAAAAACGGTTTTCGTTGGTTAACGTTATACCAAAATATATATAATTGTATGCAAAAAAAAGATAAAAACAAAATTGTTTTCCTCGCTAATCTGCTTTTAAAGAATTCAAGAGTTCAGTTGGTTTTCAGCATAAATTTGTATTTTACCCAAATCTCTTTTACATTAAAGTAAAATAAACGATATACGCAAAACCAACCAATGCTGAATATACCAACATGCTTGCAAAACAATGCAGGTAGCAAAAAATATTCGACTACATCCACAAACAGTTGCACACACAAATGCATACATACACACATGACTTTTTGAATAATTTTTCTAATCGAATCAGTCAGTAGAAGACAAAAAAAATCATGAGTAACCGGTGTGTGCTAGAGACCGCTTTCGTCTCAATACCAATTTAATTTCACATTGTAATGAAACTACTTTTGACGTTTTTGAAATCGCCTAATTTTTTAAAGGCGATTTGGTTAAATTCTCTCTTATTTCAAGTTATTAAAGGAAAAAAAGTACCATGAACTATAATATATGCTTTTCCTCGCTAAACTGCATTTAAAAAATTCAAAATGTTTTAAGGCATAAATTTGCATTTACCCAAATCACTTTCCTATTGAAGTAAAATAGACGAAATAAGCAAAACCAACCAATGCTGAATATGTCAACCTGCTTGCATATAAATTTTAACATTTTCGGAGATTCCAATTTGTCTTTAATTAATTTAATTGATATGTTAAAATTAACTACATTTGTTGGTTATAAAGCTGTGATGTTTTAATTTTATTTTAAAAATCATTGAAAGTGATAAGTTCAATAAGATTTTTTAATAAACTCATTGGTGAAAGTTTGCATGCTTGCAAAGTGTTAAAGCAGGATACTATCCACGATTTTTGTTTGTTGAGAAAGGAAGTTTTTTTTCGATTGGTTTTTGTAGAAATGTGAAAGGAAGTGAGCAGTGTCAAAATATTTGCTTGGCATCTGTGGCTGAGTGTAAATAATAGCGAGAGGCTTCAAAGAAAAGTCAACGATAAATTTCACCATAAACTCGATACGTGTAAGACGCCCCTAAAATGAACAATATTCAATCAGCTGTTCGTTCGAACATCATGAAATCGTCTCGTTTTCTATCACACTTACTTTTTTTTTGGAAGAAATTGAAAACACCCAACATCAAAAACGTCGGTGTTTTCTATCACATGCCCGTAAGATAAAAAACCGAATTTCAAGGTTGCTTTGGGCACTTTAAGGCGAAATTTTTTTTGCTACAAAAGTGAAAACGAAAATTTCGGCTGTCAGAGCTGGGAAACTTTGAATAGTGCTTCCAAAGTTTTTAGTCATGTCCGCCTTATTTTGTTATTCTCAACATTAAACAGCTGATCATTGCACAACATAATTTGAAGAAAATTTTAATTCTAATTTTTCTCTAAATATTAATAAAATATGTAACTAAAGAATTAAAAAGGAAGCTGCAAGAATTAATTGCATACGCTGCAAATTGTTTAAAATATGTATTTTTCACAAAATGACCATTTTAATTATCACAATTAAGGTTCCATTTATATGTATAACATAAACAAAAAACAGCTGTTTTTTGAAGTAATACATCTGTGTGAACGTTGGCTGTAAAGGCAACAATTGTTATGCCCGATTCACACTGCTTAAGAATTGATACTTTTTCAACGAACGTTGAAGCAGCCTTTCACAAATGGTTTTCCGAATTTCCATTTGCCTGTCATTCAGTTCATATGGTACCCATCTTCCCAGTTTTGGTATCTTCCCCATTGCTCGTAATCGGCCGCTTATTGTTTCTTGTGCCACATTTAACATTTCTGCTAATTGTTCTTGAGTTTAGGTCGGGTCTTCTTCCAGAACAAAATCACCAGTTGTAAATTTGTGAAACCACTTCTCTCATGTTTTCATGCATTGAGCATGCTCTCCATAAGTTTCCACCAGCAAACGATGACTTTCAACGTCCTTTTTGTTTTGATTAAATAAGAAAAACATTACAAGTGCCAAATGCATATTTTGAAGCAAAAACTTGACATATTCACAGAGCGCTAACACAATGACGCTATTATTTAGATGAAATGACACGTGTTGTTTTTGAAGGTTAATGACAGTAGAATAAATTGACATATTATTCAACATTTATGGCTAGTACACCTGATATGTAGTTTTAGTAAATGTAGTTTATTATAATACTTCAATTTATATTTGTAGTTTAATATTAATAAATTAGTAATATGTATTTAGGTGATGTAGTTTAATAAAGTGATAAGTATATATTTTACTTTTAACGAATTAGATTATAATACTGTAGTTTTATCAAATTAATAATAGTTTATATGTAGTAAACGTACTAGTTTTAGATGTAATAGTAAATATCTTAATATTTTCAATATAGTCTAATAACAATAGTAACAGTTCACTCAGTTGATGCTAACATCACACAACGACCGTCCGACTACGACTAAAATTCTCTCACTGCAATAAAACCAAAACCCACCACTAAACCAACCCACTCAATTTGTACTCAGCAACTTAGTAACGACGACCACTACGAGATGCTCTTTGATCGTCGTTACCATTTCTCTCTTTTTCATTCTCTTCATTTCCCACAATCGGCCCTCCTGACGTATCGTTCGGTCCGAATAATTTACCACATGGTTTCCCTGGACCTTCTGTGTCTTCTAACTTTTCTACTTCATACCTACCATGCTTCTTAACACATACCACTCTATACGGTCCCAAATATTTGCCCTATAACTTTAATTCTACGCCACATTGTGTTCTCTTAATGGCTACTATATCACCAATTTTATTTTGTCTAATTTCTTGCCTGTTAGCATTAAACGCTCTCTTGTTCTCTTCCTGTAGAACTTGAATGTTTTCCTACGACACTCTTCTTACTTCATCTATCTACAACTCCGGAAGCAACCCTCTAAGCTTATCTTTTTTTGGCTGTCGCATATTTAATTCCGTAAGAATTTGAAAAGGTGCGATCTTCGTGCTTCTTGGTTCAGTATCATTTATAATTTGTTGTACCCTTCCTACATGTTTGTACTACCTTGCTGGATTCTCGTGACTTAACTTAGCTAACATTGGTACCACAACTTTCTGTATCCTTTCCACCTGTCCGTTCCAGCGTGAAACTCCAGTGGCAATCAACAAATGTTGAATATCTTGTTCTTGACAATATTCTTTAAGCCTGAAGTGAAAGCGACACTCCTATCAGACAAAATTTTTAAAGGATTCCCAAAATTCACAGCTTGTCTCTCCAAACAACGGATTACTTCTTCTGTGCCCGTACTGCGAGTCGGATACAACCATACGAACTTCGAAAACCCATCAACAACCACAAACAAATAACTATACTGCTTGTTAGTAAGTTCCATTGGTCAACATGATAAGTTACCAATGGTCTATTCTCTTTGTCGATTGATTCTAAATAACCCTCCTTTTTACCTGCCTTCGCATTCACAATGATACACTGGACACAACTTCCTACCACACCAGTAACTTTTTCTTTTAACCTTGCAATGTAGTATGATTCCTCTACTAAATCCTGTGTCTTTCTTGCTGGCAAATGTCCCTGCTTATGTGCCAGCTGTATTATTTCAGTTTCCATTTGAAAAGGTATCACCATCAGCTGATTATTTGGATTCTTAAAAAAAAACTTGATTCTCGATGTAGAAATCTTCATAACCTCCCTCCTCTACTGCACATCTCATCCTGTAATTGCGCTTCTCTCACACGGCACAATACACTATCTGTTAACAGATAACACGAAACTCTATTCAATGCATCAACATGCCTCATCTTAGAACCTGTTCGATGTTCTATCTTGTAATCAAAATCTTGCAAGTACATTGCCTAACGTGCTACTCTTAAAGGATTTTCTTGCTTTTTCATTGTCATCGCAAATGCATTGCAATCAGTTACAATAGTGGATTTCATCCTTGATACATACACTCGCCAGTTCATCAAAGCTTCTATTATTGAAAGAACTTTGAATGATATCTTTGCTCACATGACCTTGTCTTACGACTCATAAACTGTACTGGATGAAACAACCCATCTTCTGAATCCTTTTGCAACAACACTGCCCCAAACCCATACATAGATGCATCCGTATAAATCTCTGTCTGTAGTTTCGGATTATATAGTCTCGAACTGATTCACTAGTTAAGTCTGACTTTAAATTCTCAAAATCTATCTTCTGTATTTCTTCACACACAAACTTGGATTTTTTTCGCAAAATATCTAGCAATTACAGCATATCCTTCTATGAACATTCTGAAATATGATGTCAAACCTAGGAAACGTTGGATTGATTTCTTGTCCTTGGGTATCGGAAACTGTGTTACTGCCTTGACTTTGTATTCTTCTAGCTTTATTGTTCCATTCTCTATGATAGAACTTATAAAATTAACTTTACGCTGCACCCACTGACATTTATTCAAATTCAACCTCAGTCCGTTACTTGCTGCCTAAGTAAAGGTGGAGATACACAAGCGACGTTTTCTTGCAAAGCAGCTTTTGGTCCGTTCGTGCGTAAAAAAAAAAAGTTGAAATGTATGAAATCGTATGGACCGAGTTACATAGCTCGCGAACGCAGCAACTCAAAAAGTCGAATAACTTCAACAGAAAACAGTATTGGTGAATGGAAAAAGAACTGGTTTGTGAACCAGAAACCAGCTGTTTGTGAATCAAAAGAACTGCTTGATCGCGTGGTGAATGACAAAAGACTGATTTGGTAAATGGCAATTTCTTTGCAGTATTTCTGTTAAATTTGATGGCAGACTTTCCTATCTATTTAAAAAGTTATTCCAATTCAATTTATTACTTGATAATAAAAATACATACTTCCTTTTAATACAGTTTTCTTCAATAATTACTTTCTTAAATTTTCAAATTCACAGCTGTTTTTTGTTTACTGAAGTCAATATGGTTGAAGTCGTTTATGTACCTAGACGTTGTTTGTGTAGTTTGACGCTGCATGCTGCGTTTGTCGACAATGCAGCTTATCGTTGAAGTCGTTTGTGTATCTCCACCTTAGGGACTTTTTCAACTTTTGCATGCCTTCTTCAACACCTTTACTAGGAATAATTACATCGCCCATGAACAATGAACTCATTTTGACAATCAACTCACTTATTATTAGCGTAATAAATCTTGTAAAAACTGCCGGCGAATTAGCTATTCCAAATAGAACATAAAAAAATGCATACTGTCCATTCTGAGTGACAAACGCTGTATATTTTTGCGAACCCAACTCAACAGGTACATGAAAATACCCATTCTTCAGATCTAATGTCGTGAAAACTCCATTTGTGGCATTGGAAAATTGTATCTTACAATTAAGTTAAGTTTTCTGTAATCGCAACACAAACGTTTCTTCCCATTCTTTTTGGCCACTAATACTATAGGTGCGTATAGGCGTACTCAGATAAACTTGGTTGTACGATCTTTTCCTATAGCCACTCCTGAACTTGCTCATTAACAAATTTCTGATTAAAGTATGATAATCGTCTTGGATGCTGTAATACCGGTATTTCATCAGTCAACAAAACTTTCATCTCAACAGGGGCATTTTGATTTCGCACTGGCACATAGTTTTCAACAAAAGGTTTTACTTCCCTTGCTTGCTCTTTATTTAAATACGCCAAATCCAAATTAATGATCCTTTTCTGCGGTCAGTGCACATATACTGTCTAATTCCTTCACTCTTGGCCAGAACTAATGTTTGGTTTATAACCGTCTCCTCCCTACGTAGACATTTTGTACCATTCTTTGTAACTCACATGTTGACATGTTCCAAAATTGTCCTTCCAAAAATAGCATCATATCCCATATCCTCATCTACTACAATATCTCTCTGCTCTACCTTCATTGTAATATTGTCGACTTTCACTGAAATCCTAACACTTCCCATTGTGACAATCTTATTCTCCCCGATGCCGGTAAGATACTTTTCTGGACCCTTCACTTCAACCTTCCCAAGTTTCCTAACTATTGCCTGGTGCATCAAACATAAGTCTGCTCCTGTATCAACCAGACCTCTAATCTTTACTCTAGAGTAACACACCTCTTTCAACTCAAGTCCAGACAGGGTGAACAAACTTGATGACTTAAACATCACCTTATCCTCCTGAACAATATTTGTACTCGTTTTTTGTTTGACCTCTACTTCCACCTTGCAATTTGCCGCCCGATGACCTGTTTGTCCGCATCTGAAACATGTGAAGTTTTTCTTGGTACACTCTTTCTTCATATGTGACGTATTCCCATAGTTAAAACACTTTCTTTCTTTTCCTGATACAGATGTTTTGTCTCTTTCTTTTCCCATTATTCTCTCAACTTTAGAATCATACTTATAAGAATCACGAGACCTATTATACACCTCTATTTGGAAATTCAGTTCTTTAATATTTTTGGCCTGATATAACATAACCTTGTTCGCTTTTAAATCAGGCACCCCTTCAAAAAATACTCACTAAATTTTCTTCATCTATTTTCATTGGTCGGGCTATACGAGGGGGGACCATAAAATTACGCTGTGGTCGGGAGGGAGAGTGGGGGAACCTATTGTTTGACCACATGTCCGTTAGTGTCACGCCATCTGCGTCAGCGTGCAAAGTTGTGTCGCTGTGAATGCATCGGTTCGTCTGTGAGATTTTTTTTAGTAAAACAACTTTTTACACTTTGGCGAAAACGTAATGGCAGATTGGCAAGAACAACGCTCGGCTGTGAACTTTTGTTTCCTGTTGGGGAAATCGGCCGCGGAAACTATTGTAATGCTTAAGACTGCTTATGGGGATGCTGCCCTAAGTAAAACCAGAGTTTACGATTGGTTTTCACGTTTTAAATATGGAGAAATGTCTATTGAAGACCAACTTCGTTCAAGACGCCCCTCAACGTCGAGAAAAATCAATGCCCTCGTTCGTGAAGACCGTCGCCGAACCAATTCAGAGAATTTTTTTGCAGCCAAATTTGTCCCGCGCCTTCTCACAGACGAGCAAAGGGAGCGTCGACTTCAGGCATGTTTTTCATCAAAAACGCCATGACACCGATTGTCCACCCCCCATACTCACCGGATCTAGCCCCCTGTGACTTCTTTTTGTTCCCCAGACTCAAAAGAAATATGAAAGGAAAGCGTTTTGCTACTGTGGAGGAGGTGAAACAAAAATCGCTGGAAGGCTTAAAGGATATCCCGATGAGTGAATTTAAAAACGTTTTTGAACAATGGAAGAATCGTTTGGAGAAGTGCGTTGTGGTCAATGGCGAAAACTTTGAAGGTGATCAAAATTTTGTGTTAAAATATTAAGAAATAAAGAAGTTATGACGAAATTCAATTTTTTTTGGGTTCCCCTCGTATCCATTAATGCATATAAGAATTCCTGCAAACTTTCTCCATTTCTCTGCTGTCATTGACTTAGTTTCCTATGCATTGCCGCTGCTGAAATTTTAACCTGGAACTCTTGTCGTAGTTCTTTTTTCAATCAGCCCAATGCAGCCCAATCCCTGATACTTCTTTCACTTCTCACAAACAATTTTGGAGCTCTTGTTAATAACTGCTTCGAATAAACAAAAACTTACAATTGGCTCCACTGAACAGTTATCGCACATTCCTCCAACTCTTCTATCCACTGATTTACATCAGGAATATTTGAGCCAGAGTACTGTGAAGCACTTCCTTCCACATCCTGCATCGTAAACCAAAACCTATTCTGAGTTTCTACAACCGGACAATCTAATGCTGTTACCACCGAATCGTCATCATCGACCTCAACTTCCTCATCCTCATCATCATCATCATCCTGTATGCCGAAGTGCATCAACAATCTATTCTGCAAGTCTAGTTTTCGACCCCTCGTCGATAGACCCAACTCCGGCAGTTTACTACGTAATTCGTCAACTCGAAGTGCGAGAATCTGGTGCAGTTCCATTTTACAAACAAATATATCTTACATTTCCTTAATTACACTTATGTTAACTTCACTGCATAACTATGTAAATATGTTAAATAAAATTATGATTCTGTTAACACAATGTTAATTACTTTTTTGTTAATTTGTTACTCAACTTTTTCTCTCAATCTTCTATGCTATTACTGTTAGTATAAAAGATTCTGTTAAACACATAACTACATACAATTTTGACGTTCCAGTTCTTACGACACACAACTCAGCCTCTGCACTTGCTGTCGCCTTTTCGCTGTCGCCACAACCACACCGAACTTGTATCGACGTTTTTCATTCCCTTGTTGTCTCTGCTTCTGCTCACAATGCTGCTACGCAAACGACGTTCTCGCTTTCATTGTCCCTCAGCTTTTACGCCGCACAAATCAGCCATTGCCTTTGCCGTCGCATTCTGGACGCACGTTTACCATTCGGGTTGAACGTTTACCATTAATTCAACAACAAAATTTTTTCCGCTTGTTGTTGTTGCCGATTTTGGTTGAACCCACAATTGTAGTTTTATTAAATGTAGTTTATTAGAATACTTCAATTTATATTTGTAGTTTAATATTAACAAATTAGTAATATGTATTTAGGTGATGTAGTTTAATAAAGTGATAAGTATATATTTTACTTTTAACGAATTAGATTATATACCGTAGTTTTATTAAATTAAAAATAGTTTATATGTAGTAAACGTACTAATTTTAGATGTAATAGTAAATATCTTAATATATTCAATATAATCTAATAACAATAGTAACAGCTCACTCAGTTCATGCTAACATCACACAACGATCGTCCGACTACGACTAAAAATCTCTCACTGCAATAAAACCAAAACCCACCACCAAACCAACTCACTCAACTTGTACTCAGCAACTTAGTAACGACGACCACTACGAGATGCTCTCTGATCGTCGTTACCATCTCTCTCTTTTTCATTCTCTTCATTTCCCACATATATGTGCAAGATGCCATTACCACCTCCAGACATCAAGCTAGTAACCTATGCTGACGATTGCACATTTTTTCTTCTGGTGTGGATGTGAACGAAATTTGCGGCCTTATAATTAATTATCTCAGGTAAATCTCTGATTTCTTGGTGTAACGTTTGTAAGTTTGCTCACGCAGACTACCAACGACATATGAACATTACTAACGAACAGGAGGTAGCAGCCGTTGTGAATCAGATGTTGGCAGAGCAATTGCACAACTTGATTGACTTGGAATTATAAATCCTAATCAAGATTTTAATGATGTAGATGATCAGGAAATACCCGTGGAATATCGTAACAATTTAGTTGAGTTGGATCGAGTACCGGACATAGTCAAGAGTCAAAGAGAATTTTTTGGCGATCCGGCAGAATTTAGTTCATGGAAGAAGAGTGTGGAGCGAATGCTTGAGGCAGCAACAGTGGGTACACGAAAATATTTTGCCATTCTGCACACAATCCAAATAAAATATTTGGTAATGCAGATACGGCATTGGAGTCCTACAATGCACCCTTAAATTGGAATGCTATATCCAAAGGTCTTACACTTCACTTCGCAGGTAAACGTGACTTAAGCACATTGGAATACGAAATGACCATGTTCATTCAGGGATTAGTCAATCAGTCGGTGGAAGAGTTTCATCAGGCTGTTTATAAGAATCTATTTCTGATTTTGAATAAAATAGGTTGCATGGAGTTATCTAGAGATAGTCACCTACTTATGACAGAACTATACCGATACAAAGCGTGGGACACATTTGCGCGTGGGTTAAGAAGTGATTTACCACGTCTAACTGGGCATGAACGGAACCGGTAGATCTCCCTTTTGCGCTACATTTGAGTCTGAAATTAAAAAATCAGAACTATTGGACGACTGTTGCTTACTGCATAAAATGTCATCTAACTAAATTTGGAAGTCCAAACATACGAGCCACACAAGCACCACGTACTTTACAAAATATCAGTTACTCAAACTATCGTCAACCACCTCTACTTCGTCTGAGAAGTTTGCTATAGCAACAATAGCCCTATCTTTCAGCAAAACGACATGAATCCTTCGTAACGGCAACAACACGCAACTATGGGCACAGACCATTTACCGCCCCTAACACAAAATTCAAATTATTAAAGCCATCTACAGCAACCTGTAGCTTCATCCCAACCAATGACACCCAAACCGCTGCAGCGTTCAGAAATGAATGGACGTCAATCTCAGTATTCAGACTAGAATGATCAAACTGTATGAATAGGCCTCATTTCGAAACAGAAAAAAAACCTTCCTGTCCAACCTATCAACCCACAAAAAGACAGAGGAATTTTAATATTCAGTCAAATAGAACCACGCAGTTGCACAATTTGAGGATTAAACTGAATATAACAGAGATGACCATAACGCTTGTACTCAATATGAATATCCCGATTTGCATTTTTTACAATAAATAACTCCTCACTACCATATTTTGAGTGCAGGGTGAGGAGAAAATATTAATAGACACCGGTTTCAATAGAAACTATATCCAACCTAAATTTGTAAAAAAACCAGTGTCCAATGAGAAACCTTTAAATGCTGTAACTGTTGGTATCAGAGTCACTCATCACAAAATAGCAAACTTATTCAACATACCCGATATTAAAATAAATTTCTTTGTTGTACTAACATTGAAAACTTTCGACGCCATATAAGAAAACGACAGACTTAGAGAGTTAGGAGCTATAATCGATAGCAGCAAGAATAGAATGATCGTTAAAAACAACATTCCTATTAAAGAGAAACATTTCGTAGTAGTAAACGTAGTAATTCCTCGTGTAGATCATATGACCAAAGATCAGTAAACATACATGAAACATTTTCTGAACATATACCCCAACCTCTTTGCAGAACCATACCAAAAAGTGACTTATACTACTAATGTAAATGCAGAGATTCGAACTATTTCAGATTAACCAGTATATTCCATGTTTTATCAGTTCCCAATGTGCCTAAAAGAAGAGTTCAATAAGCAAATCAAAGAGCATTTAGATGACGGAATAGATCGGCCTACTCTTACGTTTAAATTCATGAACAACCATATTTGGAGACCAGAATTGCGGATTACAAAATTCGTCGAATGATTCGGATGGCACGCTAATCTTAAAAGACGAAATATCCCTTGGTTGTGGAAATTGAGTTTTTGCACACTAACCTTCACATTAGACTTGGAAGCAATATGTATGTTAATATTGTCACAGAAAATCTAGATAGAAAAATATGTTTCCGAGGGGCCACTACCGGTAAGATAGGTGGTGAAACCATATTCAAAGTATCGCTATCAAAAGATGGCGATATTGGTAAAGGTTCTAAAGTTCTCAGAAGTGATATTAATGAACTAGCGGACTGGTATACCACCATAGATGACACCATTCCCATAATTATCCACAATTGAGCTAGACGAGCGAGGAGAATCAGGTCTTGACCGCTTGGAGGCTTTGATGGCAACATTCCCATTATTGTTCCCAATGGTGTTGTTTAACGAAGAAGGAGAAAAAGCGGGTCTAGACATTTTGGAGGAAGATACTACAGGTGGAATTACATGTATTACATGGAGCACAGGAGTTGAGGTAGGATCGGTTGGAAGGGCAATTGTGGCAGGAAAAAGAGGAGTGGTGGGAGGTAGTTAGAAGGAAGCATGGTTGCCCATACTAGAAGATGACAATAAAAGAAGGGGAGAAGGTGAATCGAACTGATATTTAGTGATTAAATCAATGCCCGAATCAAAATCAAACAAAAGTTGCTTTACAGCACTATTCAACTTGATAAAATTGTCGTGTATACTACGATACATTGGTAAAAAATCAACCTGCCGTTTAAAACAGGATGAGCAACCACGTCAAACTGCTGCAATCAGTTTAAAATCTACTGATTATCCTGTCATGGTCACGACCGTTCAGTCCCGCACACTTCAAGTGGAAAAAATTATACAACAACGTACGGCTCTTTGAGAATCAACATCGAATGTATTTTTATTTTTACATGAAGGATTGCAACAAATCATCACGACAGAAAGAAAATAAAAATTTAAAAAGAAAAAAACAATTAAAATTAATTTAAGTAAAAATAATCATAAATTGATTAAATTATCAAAAATGCAGATAGCAAAATTCACAATTTGGATACCCTGTCAAGCAGGTGGAATGTAAAACTAAATGTACACACTGCATGTGAGAGTAAAGAGCGCACAAAAAGCAACAAACCCAAAGCAAAAACAATACTACAGAAAGAAACAGAATGGTACTGAAACACTGCTTAATAACAGTTTGGTTTCGCAACAACAATGTTCACAAATAATAACTTTGAAATGCTGTATACAATAACAAAGGCAAAAATTATGAACATGTAAAAACAAAATGCACTGATCACTCAAAAATGAATTGAAATACCACAATTAGAAATATTGTATTAAAACTTTTAAAATTTAAAAAAAACTTAAGTTATGCACAATAATATAAATAAGTATTAAAGTTAAAATAAGGGTAATTTTAAATATTTATTAGAAGAACAAAATAAATACGTACACTTTCTTTGAATTCTCCCTTTTCGAGGGAAGGGCCGTGTTATCACAAAATAAACAGCCAATATCTTTTCTTTCAAGAACAGGCTAAGGCTGAAGAAATTTATGCCACATATGAGAAAGAAATATTGGCTATAATTTGAGCTGTGAAAGCTCTTAAGAACTACCTTTACGAAAGAGCTAAAGTCAACATTTTCACTGATCACCAACACCTGACATATTCTCTAAGTAGTTGGAACGGAAATAGTAGAATAAAAAATATACCTGGAAGAATAAGAATAAGAAATTCTGTACAAACCAGGTAAGGACAACGTGGCAACTGCCGCTTTGTCTAGAATCACTTCAAGCAACGAGATCCATTCATTATTCTCTACCCAGCACAGCGCCGAAAGCTCAAATCATGACTTGATTCCCTGCATCGAAGTACCAATCAACGCATTTAAAAATCAGATATTTATGAAAAAAGCAGAAGAAGACGATTACAGTTTCAATATTCCATTTCCGACTTTCCATAGACACACCATAACCCGATAGAATTTCACAAGCGAAGAATTATTAAAACTAGGGGAACCCGCGGCCGCCACAATCGACCCCATTCTAGAAAAAAACTTTTGTTTTTTTAAGTGCTAATAACTTCTCTGTTAACAATGTTCTTTGTGAAAACTCTACTATCATGTGATAAATAGCCCTTATCTGATGTCTCAGAAATATAAATTCGCAATCCATTGAGTGATCGAACTCTACTGGCGGCAACATACAATTGTCCGTGACTAAACACACAAAATTTCAAATTTTTGAAACCTTTGGATTTATTTATAGTCACCGCAAAAGTTGGGATGACTAGAAATTGTGTTGTTTAAAATATGATCGGAATAAGTCAAATGAATATGGGGAATTAAAATTCGGATATTACCTCGCAATCTATTGAGTTTCGGTGCATTCATTTTACGCGCATGCGAGTTCCGTTTACTAATGCTTTTCCTGTATTTAAATTTCTATTAATAATACAATACAGTTTTATTTTAAAATAAAATTACGGAGAGGCAGACCATTAACTGATACAGTATTCAAAAACTCAATAGGAAAATTGTTGTGTTCACGTGCACCATTGCTGACAATTTTCTCAAAGCTGTAGTATGCCTGTTTCTCTCCAGGCATTCGTTTTAAGCCTTATAAATTTATAAATGAACAATCATCATTTTTTGGAACCAAAATAACTGAATTCAAAATGTTAGTAGATAAAATGGTTTCCGGATTATTTCCAAATATATAATTGATGATGTTTACAGGCTCACAAATTAAATGATTTGGTATTTCAACGATATCCGAACCAAACTGAGAAAAAGCTTCCAATTCACCGTTATTAAGTGATATAAGAAACTTAACAAATTTAATTTCATGAGGAAGAGCTCTCATTTTTCGAGTTAAAGTGACATAATGAAAGTTTCGAAATTGGGTATTGAGGGTAACACGTGAACAATAACGAACAACTGGCAAAATTTTTCTAAAATCACCGGAATTGGTAATTTGAACACATTGTGTAAGGTCCTCCCATCAATTACAACCTGTAATTGATTAACGTGAGCCGTTAAACAAAATATGTACATTGCTACCAGTATCATGGTACACGAAGTATTTTGAGTCTTTTATCGATTATTAGAATAGTATTTTGAGTCTTTTATTGATTATTAGAATAGTATTTTGAGTCTTTTATCGATTATTAGAATAGTATTTTGAGTCTTTTATTGATTATTAGAATAGTATTTTGAGTCTTTTATCGATTATTAGAATAGTTCGATTATATGAAATGGCCTGAACGTCGTTTTTCTCGTTTTTCGAGTACGTCGTTTTCTTCATACCAAAAAAAAAAAAACTACACCTAGATTTTTGACGACAGAAAAGAGTGCTGTTTTTTTGTCGGTTTTGTCGTTTTTTATCAGGGCTTCCAACATTGTCCTTGTTATAAATTGACCAGTCTGCCCGATCATATGGTAAAAGTGAAAAAAGAGATGGCAGAGGTAAATCACAAAGTGAAACGTATATAAAATTTCCAAAAATATCAAATGATTTATTGCAATTTCTGCAGTTAATTTAATCAGTTTACTTATATCGCTTATTTTCGGAATTTTGCTTTGTTTGTTTACATTCAACTAGCAGCTGCATTAACGACAACAGCTGGTTTAAGAAGCAAAATTGGCAAAACGAAGAAAAAACAAAAACGACGTTTCGTGAACGCCCTTAATGGGATTTAGGTCTCGCAATTGTGCCTTCTAATCAATAACTTCAAACTAGTGTTAGATCGAAACAGGACTTTCAGCCAAAACCGAACCTTCCGTCTGGTCTCCGTTTTGTGCGAAACCGAAGAAGGAAGCTGTAGGAATTATTTGCATACACAACGAATTGTTCTTAATCATGTATTTTTCACACAATTTCCATTTTAATTACTCACAATTAGCCACAACGTTCCATTTGTATTTGTATAACCAAAACAAAAATAAAGTTGTTTCTTGACACAGTGACACTGCTTTTTGTTTTCCTCATTAAAAAAATCAACATTTCTGTTGAAAAACTCAAAGGATGGCAACGTATATGCATCATGCAACGCCTTAAGCGTGTCATTCTTTTTCATACATTCAGTCTTTGTTCACACACTCAACAAGTAACAACTGAACTGTGCATTATAATAAATAATTATTACAACAAAGGTTATGGGCCGAGGTGCCGCGAAAAATTTAATTAATTGAAATTGAAAGTGTTACATAAAAATGAGTGTGCCAGGATTGATGCAAATTGAGAAGCTCGATAGTGGTAATTATGATATATGGAGCGTCCAAATGAAGAGTGTGCTGATTCACGCTGGACAATGGAAGATAGTGAGCGGATCGCATGTAAAAACTGAAGCAAATTCAGTAATTTGAGACCTTGAAGACGAAAAAGCCTTGGCAACGCTTATACTTGGAGTAAATCCATCGCATATTAGGCACATTAAGAATTGTGCGACGTCTTTGATAGCATGGACAAAGCTAGAGAGCATGTACAATTCATCTGGACCTGTCAAGAAGGTATCGCTATACAAGAAACGTATAGGCATACGTATGGCAGAAGGGGATGATGTGCAGTAATACATTAATGATTTCACAATGCTTGTGGAGAAATTGTCGGAATTTGACATCGATATTGACAAAGAATTAGTGCTAATCATGATGCTTTGAAGTTTGCCGGAGAGCTATGAGAATTTTGTTGTGGTCATGGAAACAAAAGCTGAGTTGCCAAAACTAGATTTTTTGCAAAACTAATTGAAGAGCAAGAGCGTCGGAGTCAAGCAATTGGCAGTCAAAATGTAAGTAATGAAACTCAAATATATACAGCAAGAAATGTCTACAACAGGAAGAAGAGAGAGAGAGAAAATGTTTCATTTGTGACAAAACTGATCACTTGGCGGTAGCATGTTCAGACAGAAATAAAAAATATGAAAATGAGAAAAAGAACTCAACAAAAACGTTGGCTGCGAGAAGCAACAATAGTTTTGATTCAGACATTTTGTATATTGATAGTGGCGCCAGCATACACATGTGTAGTGATCGCAGCGTATTTATTAGTTTACATAAACATAAAGAAAAAATAAGTTTGGCTGGCGATAAGTATATGTATGCAGAAGGCATAGGCGACGTACAATTGTAAATAAGCAAAAGCGAAGAGTTACTAATGAGAGATGTTCTATATGTGCCAACAATGAAAGGGAATTTCTTCTTAGTGTCAATAGCTGTTCAGCGAGGGTTGACAGTAGAATTATCAAAGGAAAATGAAATTATTCGTAAAAACGGTAGAACAATATTATTAACCTGCAAAACTGATGGCTTGTTTTCATTCAAGCGAATAGAAAAACTTTATTTTGCGGCATCAGAGAACAGTATAAAGTGGCATGTACGATTTGAACATCTCAACTACGGTAGTTTGAAACAACTTGCGATTAATAATATGGTTCATGGTTTGGACAAAATAAATTTTAATAATGAAATCAAGTGCATCATACGTATGAAGTGCAAAATCACATCAAAGGCGTTTCCTCATGCAGCAGAAAGTCGAGCAAATAATATTTTGGACCTAATACACACAGATGTATATGGGCTGCTGCGAAATACATCGGGTGGAGGTGCCAAGTACTTTATCACTTTTATTGATGACAAGTCGCGTCGTACATTTGTATACTTCTTGATGGCCAAGAGTGAGGTATAAGAAAAATTCGTCGAATTTCAAAATGTTATCGAGCGACAGACTGAACGAAAAATTAAAACTGTGAGAAGTGATAACGGAAAGGAATTTGTTAACAAAGAATTTAACAAATTGTTTAAGGATTGTGGCATTAAACGCGAATTAACAATGCCATATTCAGCACAACAAAATGGAGTTGCTGAAAGGATGAATCGAACGATCATGGAAATGGCAAGGAGCATGTTGTCTGAAAGTGGCATGTGTGAAATGTTTTGGGCTGAAGCAGTGCAAACGGCTGTTTACCTGAGAAATAGATCACCAATAAAAGCGCTTGATGGGATGACACCAATTGAGTCGTTCACTGGGCGAAAACCATCCGTTCGACATCTGAGAGTGTTCGGATCCACGGCAGTATGTTTAGACAAAACACAACATAACAAATTAAGACCCAAAGGTAAAGAATATAAAATGATTCTATCACATCTAAAGCTTATCGAATATACGATCCTGTGATTCGTAATAGAAGCACGTGATTTTTGTTTGTGGAGAGGGTCAACGAAGAAAAGGATGATTTAGTGCTGAGCTAATGCTTTGCGAGCCTAACATCGAAAACAAACAAGAAGTTAATATGCATGAAAATAATGATGATAGTAACAGTGAAATGTATGAGGATGCAGAATCCGAGGCTCAATCATGTTATGAATCAAATGATTTACAAGGTGAATCTGACGAAGTCATCAGTGAAGAGGAGAAAACCGTTAAATATGATCCAGGGCGTCCACATTTAATGCGAACAGGAAATCCAGGTCGTCCCAGAAAAATTAAAAATGTGTTGAACGCTATGCACCATGCAGCTAATATCCAAATTCCTGAAACTTTGACTGAGGCTTTAAACGGCGAGCAGACCAATGAGTGGTCAGCAGCGGTAGGCGTAGAGTATGTTGCGCTTATAAAGAACAAAACTTGGACGATGATGGATCTGCACAAAGGCCATTCTGCGATCAGCTGCAAGTGGGTCTTCGCAGTCAAACGTGATGAACATGGCAGAATTGAACGTTACAAGTGCAGATTGGTGGCAAAAGGCTGCAGCCAGAAACTTGGAGTTAATTACACAGAAACATTCTCACCGGTGGTACGCTATGCAACTATACGAATGATACGTATACTAGCATTAGCTGCAGAATGGAGAATGCAGGTTCATCAATGATGATGATTCAAATTTGTCTTTAATTCAATTGATATGTTTAAATAAACTGTATTTGTTCATAATAAAGCTTATGTGTTATTTTTGTTTTAAAAATACGTGAAAAGTGATTAGTTCAATCAAAATTTATAATAATCTCATTGATGAGAATTGGCATGTATGCAATATGGTACAGGGGGGTGTTCTACACTATTTTTTTTTGTTGAGAATGGAAGTTTTTTTGGTTTTTGTAGAGAGAGGGATGTGAATTGGAGTGACCAGAGTCAAAATATTTGCTTGGCATCTGTGGCTCGATACGTTTCAGACGGCCCTAAAATAACCAGTATTCAATCAGCAGTTCGTTCGAACATCAAATTTCGAAAAATGAAATTGTTGCGTTTTCTATCACACCTGGGCTTTTTTTGGATCAAATTGAAAACGCCTGACATCAAAAACGTCGGTGTTTTCGATCACATACCCGTTTGAAAGGGTATATGTAAATTTTACTTTTTATTTGAATTTTGTATTGCTGTTTAAAAAACGTAAAAAAAGTAATAGAACGAAAGAATTATTTTTGAATTTTCCTTTTATGTGCGCAAAAAAGGAAAAAAAAATCGATAAACGAATAAAAACTCCATCAATACATATACCTGATATATAACCAATTGTGCGAAGTACAGCGTACATACTACGTTGTACGCTGGTCGTAGTTTTTTCCAGGACGAATTTCGTCGTCGTCCAAAATCGATTGTTGTTCCACAAAACATTGATGCTGTGCGTGAACTTATATTGCAAGATCGTCATGTGACATATCGTGAGATAGAGACATGTTTGGCATTAGTTCTACTCGCATACATTCAATATTGCATGAACATTTAGCCGTCAAAAAGATTTGTTCGCGTTGGATACCGCATAATTTGACAATCGCGCAAAAACAGGCTCGTGTCGATTGGTGCAAAGAAATGTTGAAAAAATTCAATCGCGGTGCTTCAAAAAACGTGACATGTGATGAATCATGGATCTATGCATATGAGACTGAAACTAAACAGCAGTCGACTGTATGGGTCTTTCAAGATGAGCCAAATCCAACAAAAGTTGTTCGCGCACGAAGCACTTCGAAGCAAATGATCGCCTGTTTCTTTGGAATAACCGGACATGATGCCACCGTGCCATTAGATAAACGTAGAACGGTTAATTCTGAATGGTACACCACCATTTGTTTGCCAGAAGTGTTCGAAGAAATACGAAAAATCAACCGCAGAAGACGAATCATTCTCCACCACGACAATGCGAGCTCTCACACATCGGCTCAAACAAGTGACTTTTTAAACACTCAAAACGTCGAATTGATGGGTCATCCGCCCTATAGTCCAGATTTGGAACCCAACGACTTCTTTTTATTCCCGCACACCAAAAATAAATTGCGAGTTCAACGTTTTTCAACGCCTGAAGAAGCGGTTGATGCGTTCAAAACACTCGAGTGGAAAAAGCGCTTCGAAAATTGGTTCAATCGCATGCGAAAGTGTATTGATCTTCATGGAGAATATTTTGAAAAACAATAAAGTCATTTTCGATGATACATATTTGTTATTATTTGTCTGTCTCAAAACTTAAGTAGCAAACCTCGTATAATGAAAACTTTTGCTGTTTTTCTTTATTGTTTTCGTTTTTATGTTTTTATAAAGTATGTGTAAAGAAATAATCAAATAGCGAGAAATAAAAAAGAACTGAGTGACTCTGAAATGGGATCAAATCTCTGATGATCTGATCACAAGTATGCATACTATGCATACCGAACCGATGCTTTAGCACGATCAGTCATTGACTCAATTGAAGTAATTTTAAAAGCGATAAAATATTGTAAAGTAGCGCTTGTAATTTTTGCATGGCTTGTTAGCACATATGTTAGAAAAAACGCATTTCAAATTTTATAAATTATGAATTAAATAGTATTTTCATTTTTGAATATTTCAATTTTGATGAAATAAAGCTTATGTTGTGCACCAAATAAAGCTTCTTGTGTTTCAGTAATTATATTTTGAATGGAATGAGTGGCTTTTAATTGATACTTGCACAAAAAATTAAAACAAATGGACAAAGTCTACGATTTTATTATATGTATAGATAGATAGATAATTATCAAATCTAATATAATATAATAAAAAAAATAAAATAGTTTAGTTTAGTTATTTAGTCAAATTGTCAAATATAATTCAGGTAACCAGGCGCACAGAAATACCAGTGAGATAACCATACAAAATATTTTTCTTTTCATTTGGATTCACTCTGCGTCACAGTGAAAAAAAAAATCGCACATGATAATACTGAGCGAAGGAGGAGTTTCTATCCTGCTCTCAGTTGTTATGAAATTCATGCAGCATACATAAACAGTGATTTGAAAAAATATTAGCCGCGTACAACTGAAACGTAAGTGCTTTTTAATTTTATAATAATTGCATTTTTGAATATTTCAAATTTTTTATTTACTCAAATTAAAAGAATAATATAAATCATATTTCCATAATTTTTATGAGAAGAATTTTTTTATTTAAAGCGAAGAAATGAACAAGTTTTTTAATTAGCTTGCAGTTAAATTTTTGTGTGATACTGTACTAGTTATCTTGGCATATTTGCAAATTAATTAAATAAAATAAACAGTTCGTTCGAACATCAATGTTCGAAAAATCAAATCTCCTGAATTGCTGGTATACCTTCTCTACGTGCTTTCTTCGATACGTATACGCATTTTACTTCATAACTTTACAATGCCCTTTTAAAAAGATTGAGACTGTATGGACATCTATGAATACCCTTCCGAGTTTGCCTCAATATCTTTCGAGTTTCGTCCAATATAGTCACTATTTCTTTTACTTCTAGTAAAGAGTCTTCTGGGGAGTGATTCTGTTTTCTTTTCTGTAAGGAAAAGTTCTCTGCATAGACAGGCTTCAAGAGTCCCACTATACCTGCAACTATGCTTCTAGTAGCTCAGACCATATGATATAAAAAATAAACTGCTGCAAAGAATAAATGGTTGAGAGCACCTTTAAATTTGAGTGTTTATTCACACGATTTCTCTGAATATAACAATCAATATAACATTCATAAATTGATTTTAAAAAGATGATAAGAATACCAGGACCCTAAGAGCGGAGTCGGTGATAGCATTTCCGGCAATGTCGAAGGAGAACACTGAATCCAAGATCAGTTGGACTTGGCGGTAGGTATAAAACGCAAAAACAAGAAGATATAAAAAAGATTTAAAATTAATTGTGAGGCGTAAAATATACCCCAGTACCGCTGGTGGATAGGGGTGTGGTTCCGAAATGTACCTTAATGAAGATTTGGTTCCACCTCCTATTGTAGATGATAAAATCATGCTGTGGTTTGTTAAGGGTTAGAATCTTGAGCTTGGATAAGTCCTTCGTCAAAAGGTTGGAACTATTCAAGGATAATGTCTAAGATAGCTGGTTCAGTAGTGATCAAGAATCCAAAAGTCTTATTCTGCGTAATCAGGGTCAATTGAAGTTTTCTCAAGGTAATCATCATAAGACAGTCATAGAAAAATCCTAAGAGAAGTGCAGGTTAATCTGGATCGTGGGTAATGAGGTTTGTTGCCTGGGTGGTCGCTGACGTTCTCTTCTTTCCCCGTATCGTGGATAAGTCAAGAACCTTTATCATGGTAAGAGGCTAGTTAAACCACATGGTAGTGGTAGGGAAGAACACACATCTTGCTTTTTGTTTGACTTAATACTTATGACTTAATACTTATTAAAACGAAAACGGAGGAGCAAACATACGCGAATTGTCTACGCTCCACATTGAACCTGTTTTTGTCGTCTTTCTAGTGAAAATAAATTATTAAAAATCGGTTGAGTTGTGCCTATAGTGGTGTGCTTACGGGTTGGTTGCATTAAATTAAATCGTTGAATAGTTGCGGTGTACCCAACCCAGCTGTGTGTTTTTAAGTTTTGGTGCGCAAATTCAACTTTAAATTAAACAAAAGAAAAATTTTACCAAGAACCGTTTGGTGTGATCAGTGCCTCTCTGGTTGTTGATTTCCCGACCAATCAGTAATAGGAGTGACTGAACCAGCAGGTGAGGGAACATACATCCCATTCACCCAAGGTGAAAAAGTGCGTACAGGGTGCACGAACTGGCAGGGCTAGCAAGTAGTACTTTTGACAGAGCTGCCAGGGCGCATTATTTTTTACGATATAATATATCGTAAATCTATATTATCATTTTGACATGTATATGGATATATAAATTTATATATTTATTATAGGTAACTATATAAATTCATCTATTTATTATCTGCAATCAGCAGAATCAAGCCCTATCCAAATGCTTCCATTAAACTCACTGAGGGTTCTGAAATGCCCCGGCTGTTTATATGTGTAGCATACCTACCACCGGAAGAGGTCATTAACCCATCCGTGATGCTGAGCAGACTAGCGAAACAAAACATGGGCTTGTTGAAATCGAACTGGAGGATTACCCGGGTGTCAAGGTGCAATAGGGGTGGACACTTTATCACCATTGCCATTGACGAGAAGTCGGAGAAGAAGATTGCGGATCTAGGTGGCAAACTGCTGCTGAATCTCACACAGATTCGCCTCAAGCTAAAGGGAGAGTCGAAGCCTTCCTCTCCAAACGAGGCTACAGATGCATCAATCGTCACTGCTAACCCTACGGTAGAGGTGGTGGCAGCTCCTACTATGGCAGTGAGGATGGAGGACACTTGCCCATCCCCTGATGATGACCCACTACCTGTAAGGCATCACTGTATGCATCAGTGGTGAACAGAAGCACCAAAAGTGAAGGGAACATATCTGCGCCCACGCTAAGGCGTCCTCAACTCCCCCTAAACAACAACACCGGACCCAAACTGAGAGAAGGACGATCTCAAGATCTGGCCAGGTCTAGGGAGGGCGTCCATAAAAACCAATAACAACATGGCCTTCAAATGTATCCAGATAAACCTCTATCACGCCAGGGCAGCTTCTGCAGTTCCGGAGAAAATGTTTAATCTGGGTCACCTGGATGCTGCCCTTATCCAATAGCCATATGTTGTTAAGGATCAGGAAAAGGCGTGTATTATGATAAGGAATGGTCTTAATGCCTATCTAATTTCAGAACACACTAGCAAGGATCAAACGACCATCTGTATAAACGTACCTACATCGGCAGGTATAAGAGAGATAATACTATGCTCATCAATACCTAACACAAGGAATATTACGGAGGATTACCAGAGGAAGAATCGACTCCTCATCATGGGCTGTGATGCCAATGCTCACCATACCATGTGGAAAAGTACGGACACCAATTTAAGGGGTGAGTGCCTTGCTGAACTTAATCACTCATCTAAACTAGAATTGTTAAATGTAGGAAATAAACCAACATTTAGAAATAGTATTAGGGAAGAAGTGTTAGACATCACCCTTTCCTCCACCTTTATCAAGAACTTCATCAGAGATTGGCATGTCTCTGATGAATTATCCATGTCCGACCATCTACAAATTAGATTCGTAATTGACTTGGAACTTAAAACAAGCGCTACATATAGGAACCCAAAATTCACAAATTGAGAAATATTTCAGAGTACCCTTGAGGGGAAAATGAACATATGTAGCGATGTAGCCAGTAACCCTAACTAACTGGAATCAGTTTGCATGAACACCTCTGCTTCAATTTTAGAGTCGTACCACCAAGCCTGTCCCGAGAAAATAAGATCGGGTAACAGAATTACCAACTGGTGGAGCAATAGGGTAGCTAGACTACGGAAAGAAACCATAAGGCTCTTTAATAGAGCAAAGAAAGATGATGATTGGGAAAACTATAAAGTATCACTCACCAGGTACAGTAAAGAAATTAGAAGAGCAAAGAGAGTATCTTGGAGAAACTTCTGTGGTGATCTAAATGACCTAAGCAGTAGTGCTAAGATTCACAAGATACTCTCAAAAATGCACACGAATAATAATCTAGATCTCAGAGGACCGGATGGCACATACACTCAAAATAGTCGAGAAATCCTTGAGCTCTTGGCTAATGTGCACTTTCCGGCCTCTACTGAAATCATAGATGTTCATCCAGAAAAGTCAGAAGGGCTTCCCCCGGGGACTCACAACTGGGCACAAGCTAGATATATATTTAGTAGTGGAAAGATTACATGGGCAATCAGCTCATTTAAGCCGTATAAGACCCATGGGGAAGACGGCATCTTTCCGGTACTACTACAGAAGGGTCAACAGTACGTTAGTCGATCTCTAGTCAACATGTTTAGGGCAAGTTTTCCATGGGGATTCATATCCAGCAAATGGAGGAGCATTAAAGTACAGTATATACCAAAGACAGGTTGTCAAAATATGGACCTCCCCAATTCTTTCAAGCCAATTAGCCTCACCTCATTCCTCCTTAAAACAATGGAGTGTTTTTCTCGTTTTCTTGAACCAGCGGGACAAAAAGCTGATCGCTGAAGGAGAAACTGAGCTCCCTACACGGTATTGGGAGGTCCATACACGGTACTGGGGTCCCTACACTGTGCTGTGAGGTCCATGCACGGTACTGAGGTCCTATACACGGTACTGAGGTCCATATAAGGTACTGAGGTCCATACACGGTACTGAGGTTCAATATACGAGCAGTGTCTGCAGTGAAAATCAAATGTCGCAACTTTTGATGTCTTGTAGTATACCAACACATCAATTTTAAAACGACAAAATGCCATCAAACATAGAGGAACAATATGGAAAAAACAAAGATGGAATTTTCGCGAGAAGTGCAAAAATAAGCCGTTCACCTACAAGTTGCCCCTCAGAGGACTTAGGTGTTGTACCAAAGCCAAAACCAGATAGAAATTACCTTGAAGCAAACAAAGAGGTCACCAATAGCATAAAAACAGAAGAAGAAGAAGCACTGAACTCGGTAAATCAAACTAGCAAACGAGACAAATGGGAAGAGCTTCGGTGGGACATAAACAAGAACCCGTGGGGGCTTGGATATAAAATATAATAGTTATGAAAAAACTCGGAGTATGGAAAAAACATCCTAACCTCGATGAAGATGTGTTGGAGAACATCGTGAATACTCTGTTTCCAACAGACAGACAGAGAACAGACACCTGAAACCCCATCAACATACCGACCACTATGTACGCTGGACACGGCAGGGAAACTACTAGAGAAGATGCTGAAACCTCGCATCTCAACGGCAATAAATGATGCAGGTGGCCTGTCGGAAAGGCAGCATGGATTCAGAGATGGCAGGTCAACAATCGGAGCAGTCGAAGAGATGACAAAAATTATGCAATCAGCAGGAAACATAAACCACTTTTCAAGACCAATAGTACTAGTGGCGACAATCGATGTTAAAAACGCATTTAACAGCGTAAAATGGGATGACATGCTAGATGCTCTTGATAAGCATGGAACACCGGACTATGTTATGAAGATGGTTTGTAGCTACCTGAAATATCGGGAACTTATCTACGAAACAAGCAGAGGACAGCGAAAGAAGCAGATAACGGCAAGCGCAGGGCTCAATATTCGGCCCAGATTTGTGGAACGTAAGCTATGATGAAATTTTAACGATTGAAATGCCCGACGAATGCTACTTATTGGGCTACGCAGACCATATCGCAGCAGTCATAATGGCGCGAAACCTTGAAGTAGTACAAAGCAAACTAAGCCAAGTGCTTATTAGGACGCAAACATGGCTGGAAGCATATGGTCTTTGTCTAGCAGCCGATATAACTGAGATTGTTCATCTTACGAGAAAACACAAACCCCTCGAGATGGAAATGCATCTATTCTCGCAAATATTGAAGACCTCAAAGACGCTTAATTACCTGTGAGTAAGAATAGACAGCAAGCTAACATACTGGGCACAAATCCATCACGCAGCAGAAAAATCCGCAAGAGTGACAAGATCTCTATCGAGACTAATGGCAAACTGTGGAGGACCACTTGCGAGTAGGCGAAAGCTCCTCCTGGACACAACGCTATCGATAATGCTTTATGGAAGCGAGGTGTGGGCCGATGCATTGAATGTTAAAAGAAGAAAGAAAGTATTGGTCAGAATACAGAGGATGGCAGCTCTTCGGGTAACTTCATCGTATCGCACGGTGTCAGAAGCAACAGTATTGGTAATCAGTGGCGCGATACTAATAGACCTTCTCGCTAAAGAGAGGAAGGAAATATGAATGCTGAAGAAACACAATCTGACTAATGCAGCAAGACAAGCGGTTAGAGCGCAATCCATACAGCTATGGAAGCAGCGATGGGCTGCAGAAACGAAAGGCAGATGGGCAGCTAAACTTATCCCAGATGTGAGTCCATGGCTAAGTAGACAGTGGGGTGACGTAAATTTTTATATCACACAACTGCTATCGGGACACGGCTACTTCCGAAAATACCTACACAGAATAGGAAAAGCAATAAATGCACATTGCATTTCTGGGGACGCAGAAGTGGATGATACAAATCACACTTTCTTCGAATGCAACAGATGGCAACAAGAGCGTGATGAGCTCGAAAGCAGTGCGGGCCTCGTCAATGAAGCAAAGATGCTGGTGAGTAAACAAAACTGGGCATAAGTAGCTCACTATATTGAAAAGATTTCTATGTCAATATCAAACAATCCCGTCTAAGGGACGAGCTCTATCTGAGCGGGGCCAACCTTACCATAAGGGACCTCTGTCCCACGAAATCTAACTTTCATAGAAACTTTAAAGTTACATTTCCGGACAGGACAGATTGGGAACGAGCAAGGCCCAAACCCTGTCGTGACTCCCACGTGTGGTACACGGATGGCTCCAAGACTGACACTGGCGTAGTAGCTGGAGTATTTGGGGAAACCCTAGGAAGCGCATAGTCTGTAGCATGGGTGACGAGAACTCAGTATTCCAGGCAGAAATACATGTCATACAATTACGTATCAGAGAGGCATTAAAGTGAGCTACCGTTAATAAAAATATATTTATTCACTTGGACAGCAAGGCTGCTCTACATGCACTTAACGCCTTTGAATTCAAATCGAAGATAGCTTGGGAATGTCTAATACTACTTAAGTCATTAACCTTAAATAACCATATCAATCTCATTTGGATACCTGGGCATAGCGGGTACGCTGGGAACGAAGAGGCAGATGAACTCGCCAGAAAAGGGTCTGAGAACGCCCTCATTGACCTGAACCATTCTGCGGACTGCTTTGGAGCTCGACTAGGTCTAATATCGAGAACTGGCTGGCAATAAAATCGCATCAATATTGGGCCCACACTGACAACATCAGAGTAGCAAAAACATTTATGCCAACCAGCTCTATCAAAAGAACACGAGAAATACTGGGACTAACACGGAGAGGCATACGGTCGGGATTCTTAACAGGTCATTGCAAAGTGCTGAAGCACCTACGCAATATGTGTATTACAAACAATGATAACTGTAGGCTATGCAATGAAGAGGAGGAAACAGCACATGCTATGTTACTGTGAGGGTCTGGCATGGACAAGACTCCGATACTTGGGATTCCAATACCTGGAACCAATCGATATCGCAGCTCTATCTCCGAGAAAGATTCTGGAGTTATTGATGAATAATAGAATATCGGAGGAACTCTGATCAAGAGGGTTGTTACAATTGGTCCATTAGTGCCCGCGGTAACGATGTGTTTTCTGATTCCCGCCCTTTGCTCAAACCAATCTAATCTATGTATATGTAGATTGGCTTGGTTGGTTGATTACCATGGCTGACCTGTATAATCCATTTACAAGCCACAATTAGCACTTAAGTGCCATTTTGGAGCCACTTCCTCGCCGAACAGAACCAGTATAGCTAAACCCATCCCGTGGAGTTTAGGTATTTGAGAAGGTCACCCGGACATGTGATCGAACAGTCCGAGAGATTTTCTAAAAAGTAATTGCCAAGAAACTTGTTCCTAGCCCTCGCCAGTGCTGGGAATTTACATAGAAAGTGCGTGAGTGAGCCAGCTTCCTCCAAGTCACCACAACTCCTATAAAGGCTCCTGTAGGGGATAGCCAGTCTCCCCGCGTGTTTTCCAATACACCAGTGAAAAGTAAAACCCGCTGTGAGCCTTGCGGTATCTTTGCGTCTTCTGTTGATTAGTCTAAAAGACCTTTTTTTCGATGTACCTTGGCCAGGGAGCACGCGCCAACCTACAAGATTCGAGATCTTTCCAACTGTTGGTAGCCTGCTGAAGGAAAAGCAGGAATTTGCTCCTCTTGACAACCGCCAGTGGAATCGGAACTTGTTCCGCCAGCGATGAATCAAGAGATGCACTAAAGCGAACTAGTTCGTCAGCTTTCTCATTTCCATCAATGTTCCTATGGCCGGAAACCATGAGAGAGTGACATCTGCTTTACGACTTAGCTTGCTTATCGCCATCCTACATTTCCTTACAAGCTCGGACCTTACAACGGTGGATTGCAGTGCTTTGAGTGCCACCTGGCTATCAACGAAAATAGCTATCTTACCACCTTCCGGTACGTTATGTTCTGCCAGCCGACATGGCTCTCTAATGGCGAGAACCTCTGCCTGAAAGACCTTGGCCTCGTTGGGTAGGTGAAAGGAATGGTCTAAGTTTAATTGTGGTGAGTACACCCCTGCACCTACACCACATTCCATCTTTAAACCATCCGTGAAGATTGGAAAGTCAAAATCACTCCGAAAACTATTTTCTTTCAACTCCATTCTGGTAGGAAATTTTACCTTGAAGTTGCTCTCAAACATAGTATTTTGAACCGCTCCTAGTATCATACTATGCCCATACGGTCATTCTGACCAGCAACCAGTCTCTTTCAGCCTTACCGCGCTGTTGCAGACGATGTTTTGAATGTGAAGGTCAATGGGAAGAAGATATGGCAATACCTTCAGCGCTACAGTTGGACACGTGCTCATTGCTCCTGTGATTCCTCTGCACACTACTTAGTTTGTGCACTATATAGCCATTTCCTAGAGCTGGCCACCAAACACTTGCACCATAAATTAGTACCGGACGTAAAATTGCAGTATACAATCCTGCTGTTATGTTAGGGCGTACACCCCATCTTTTGCCAAACAATCTTTTGCAAGAGTAAAAGGCCACACAGGCTTTCTTTGCCCATAACTCTATATTGGATTTCCAATTTAGTTTTGCGTCCAGCATAACTCCAAAGTATTTGGCCATAACCGAGAGATGAAGCTGTTGTCCATTCAGAGTGGGAAGGCGGAAAGTCGGTATTTTCGTCTTCGTTGTGAAAAGTATCAGTTCCGTCTTGCTCGAGTTAACGTTTAGTCCACATCATGTGGTTCACTTTAACAGTTTCACCAGAGCTTTCTGCATGATGTTGCTTATCACGCCAGGAAAGCCCTGATTCCATAATCACAACGTCGTCTGCATACGCAACTTCCTTTGCTCCCGTCTTCTTCAATACATTTAAAATGTTATCTATGACTAAAAGCCACAGCAGAACAGAGATTACCCCACCCTGTAGAGTCCCTCTACTGATTTATCTAGTTAGAGTCAAGTTACCTAGCTCTGACCGTACTATTCTAGTTTAGCATATTTACTATCCATTCTACAATGTCTTCTTCTACGCTAATCCTGGCTAGAGAAGCCTGGATAGCACTCGTGCTTACATTATTGAAAGTGTCCTCTATATCTAAGAAGGCTGCCAGCGAGTATTGTTTGTAGTGAGTCGCTCTCACTGCCGTGCGGACTACCTCGTGTAGAGCCGTTTCTGTGGATCTACCTTTGAGGTACGCATGTTGGCAAGTCGAGATGGGATATTTATCAATAGCAGATCGCAGATGGAGCTCCAACACTCTTTCCATCGTCTTCAAGAGGAACGATGTTAGGCTGATTGGCCTGAAATCTCTAGCGGATTCATGGCCAATCTTCCCTGCCTTTGATATGAAGACTACCTTGACTCTTCTCCAGCTAATTGGAATGTGGTTAAAAATAATACACGCTCTAAAAATCATCCTTAGCCAAGGGATTACCCTGTTTTATAGCTTCTGTAGCACTATCGGGAGAACCCCGTCTATGCCAGGCAATTTGTAGGGCGAAAAAGTACTGATGGAATACAAAATCTTCTGATCTGTAGAGAGCGAGTCAAGGTCTTGAGAAGATTGCTGCAACCGTACGGATACTTCAGAACCAGTTGACACATCTTTGCAGTCAGGGAAGTGAGGTTTAAGTAGTACATCAAGTGTTTCAGCAGATGATTTCATCCATGTACCATCTTCCTTTTTAAAGAAAGAGGGGTCAACCCGTTCCTTGGACAGAATCTTACTAAGCCTTGCTGAGACAGAAGTGGACTCAACCTACTCACAACATTTTTTCCATCAGTCGATTTTGGTGTTCCTGATGGCTTTTTTATAAGTCTTGAGGCATTCTTTGTTTACTTTCCAGTTATTATCCTTATTACATTGGTTGAAGAACCTCCTAGTCGTCTCCCTGAGCTTAGAGAGATCCTTGTTCCACCACTGTGGGAAGATTTTTCGACTCATTTAAATTGGACAAGATATCTTGTAAGCTTTACCGAAAGCTTCCTCAAGATGTTTAACCTTCTTTTCAATTTCATCCTTGGAATCAATATTAAAACATCTAACAGAGTTAAGTGTTGATTTAGCTACCCTCGTAAAAACATCCCATTTTATATTGTGTGGATTTCTAAATGGAGCAATATCCTTTGTCAACAAATTCAGATTGTAGAGTATCCAGCTATGATCCGAGAAAGATCTTTTGTTGGACACCCTCCAATTTTCAACCTGAACCTCAGAATTCTCCGACAAAAGAGTTACGGCAAGTACCTCCTCCCAACACGGGAAATTTACTGTACTAGGGAAAATAAAGGTAGGGGTAGTTTCTCTATTGCAAACTAACAAATTTGAACTACTACAAAAAGCGACTCACCCCTTTCGTTATCCTCAGTACTTCCCCATAGCGTGTGACGTGCATTGGCGTCGCATCCCAGGAGTAGGGCAGTGTTCGTGGTTGTTGCGCTGGCGGTCAACTGCACCACCTCATCCGGTGGTCCCTTCTTGTTGTGCGCCATGTATTCGGATGTTACCAGGATGTCTTTCTCCTCTGACACTTCGAGTTTCACCGCTGTTAAATCACCTGCGCTGAATTAAGGACAAAGGAAAGCATTGATGTTGTTTTTTACTAAAATACATGTTCTGAGATTGCTACATACCTAACTATACAGTAGTTTGTACCTTCTGTTTTTGAGCCCCAGAATGTCAGTGCCTCTATCACAGGGCTCTTAATTGATGCAGATGTTAACGTCTTCCTTGCCTAGGAAGACGGCAAGATTATCCGAGGCATTCTTGGAATGCTTTCGGTTAATCTGCACGACTTTCAGCATCGGAAGGTCTTCTAGGAGTGCTAGTTGTTTCTTCCTGAAGCACCAGGTCATCCATAAACCTATTTGCAACCTGCAAATCATCTGGCTCCTCTTTTTTTTTACTTTGGCGTACCTTACTCCAAACCTGAATTTATGATCAGTCTTCTCCAGCTCTTTAAAGAAATCTTCATTAATAGAGAGAAGCAGAGACATGCTGCTCTTTTGCTAGCCCTCGTCCTTTATTATAGCCCAGTCACTCATAGGCATGGTGGGATTCTGCCGCTGCAGAAGCTGTAGTACTTTGCCGTGCTCCAGCTTCATAACAGGTAACCAAATGCGAGCTCTTGGCCGCATTGGAATATCCCGATGACTTAAGCCCTCCCAAACATTGCTGATCGTAGCAATGCATTTGGTCAGGAACTCAAGAGACGTTTGATCGTCGCTTTTGATCAGCCTGCAGCCACGGATAACGTCATAAGAGTCGAAACCAGGTGGAGAAGAACCCAGATCAGAGGGGAGGTGTTCCATCACCAACTCTTTTACTTGGGATCAATATCCCCCAATTCTCCGACACCTTCTTAACACCATTGGTGACTTCGTCAATAAGTGCCACCGTAAGCTCATCCCGAGCGACGTCGCTAAAAAGCCTCTCGCCACTTATTGTGGGACCTTCATTGCTTGTTGGCTTAGTATTTGGTATTTGGCATTGTCCGCAAGGTCGAACTCGTGTACCGTCCCACTCTCCTATCTTGCTTAGAATGCATCGAGCTTTCTGGTACAGGTTATTCCTGACCATCACTTCCCATTTGCCCTTGTTTTGCTTGGATGCGGTACGGCTGGCGCTATCCTTTGCCGCTTTTGCTGACGTTGTTGGTTTGTAGCTAAGATCTATAGCTTCCGACGTTGTTGTAGATGCTATTGTTGGCGCTGCAGCTTGCCCGCTGCCAGCGGCGACTAGTTGCTAACTGGAGGCTCGTAACTCGCCTCGGAGCTCGTCGCGAGCTCCATTTCGTCCTGTTTTGTATTTTGTATTTTTTTGTTGTAAGAAGTAATGTTTTTGGTCCCACGAGTGTAGGGGAGAGTATGTCTACCGGGGCATAGCCCACTGTACCCCGGCAAGGCTAAATTAAAACCGGAGGACGCCAGGTATCCGGAGTCCACCGTTATAAGACACATTCACACAGTGCCGGGATTGCGGGTTTTATCGAGTTTGCCTCTCTAGATCCACCATATTTAGTTCAAATAGCAGGGACACCTCTTGCAGGATGTGGCTCCTCACCACTTATGGAGGGTCTTGAGCATAAAAAGCTCCTGGCTTATATACCAAAACATTGCCCCCGTAGATTGGCTTATGGTAAGGATGGGATAATTCACCTCAGTCGATAATACACCGAGCGCTTAAGGTAATCGACAAAAACCCAATATCCATCTCCAATCTAAGAGACGGGAACTTACTTATGCTTACCAGGTATTTGTGAAATAGAGTGCAAATTACACGAAATTCTTAATTTTGTGAAAGGTACTATCTATGCACATTACTTAAAAAATATTCCCGAGGAAGAAATTGTAAACGAGCTCAGCTCCCAAAAGGTCAGTTCTATCTAAAAATTTGCAAAACAAACTGATGGCGTTTCACATCGCATAATGCTAATAACATTCAATCTCTACGAACTCCCTTCTAAAATCGAAATATGCTGGCACTCTCTCAAGGTATCAGAATATAGCAAAAAAAAAAAAAAAGAAATATTAAAAATAAAAACTAACAAAGAATGTACTATGCAAGATGCTACAATTATTTTCACAGCTTCCATTCCCAAGCCCAACAACCCGAGCAGCTACGCTGCAGTCACAGCAGCTACAAAGCAGAACGAAAAAGAAATCCAACCTGACATCAAAGGCAAACATACTGATAACGGAATATCGAAAGCTATTCTTATTCTGCCGCGATTCCAGCTACTCTTTTCCTCACCCTTGTTCATCAAACTATTCATATTTTGCATCATCTTCTTCTGAAATAAAAACATCACTCTGTAACTCCAACTCAAACAAAACGCAAATCTTTGCACACATATTAATACACAAACAAATATCAAATATGCCACAATAACACACAAATTCACAAAATCAAAACCACACAAAATTCAATCTAATATAAACATCACTGATATTTGATTGACTCAGAGCAGTCATTATCAAGTTAATAACTCATTCTACTTCTTCCGAGGGTATATAACTCCTCTTTACTTATATTTATCATAGCTTTCCTTATAATTTAATGGAATCTAAAAGGCTACATAAATAATTACAACGAATTAACAATCTTAATAAATAAATATAGCCCAGATGTTATATATTTTCAAAAAACACATTTACCCCACAATGCTAAAAACATAATCTGCCAAAAACAATACCTTGGGTACTTTACCAATTTTATGGGTATGCAGTTAAACTTTAATCAAAAATTAAAAATTGTTAACGGGTATATTCCACTAGATCAATCTTTTTCTGGTAGTGATTTTCTTAATAAATAATATGAGCTCGCCATTGATGCTAGTAGATCACTTTAATGCCTGGTGTTTTGCATGGGGTTCCAGCAGCACCAACGCCAGAGGAAAAAAAAATAATTGAAGCAGTTGCTACATCTAATTTAGCACTTCTAAATGATGGCTCCGCAGCACATTTCTCCACCCATAAAACATTCACTCACATAGACCTTACATTTATTTCCTCTTCGCTGTACCCCCTTTGGAAATGGGAAGCCCTGCCCGATGTACATAGCAGCGACCATTTTCCGATAACAACGGATTTACTTCAGCAGGCTGAATTCCAAAAAAAATCATTTTCTCCAAAATACAAAACCGAATTAGCCAATTGTGAGCTGTTTGATTCGGTTTGTGACCAACACTCCCAATATGCCCACAATTTAGACAATCAACTGCAAGTGGCCAAACTTACCAAAATGATCAGATTTGCTGCCAATACTGCCATACCACAGACTAAGCCCCACACATTTAAAAAAAGATATGCTGGTGGAACAAAAATTTAAGTAAGTTGAGGGATATAAAAAACATCTCTGGCAGACATACAAACAGAAAATGACATCGTGATCTATAAAAGACCTAATGCGTATTTCAAAGGTGCTGTTAAACAAGCCATATAAACACGCTTGTAGGGATACCCAACCCACAATTAAAATGCATTAAGTTCAAAACAGTTTGGTAAGTGCTCTTTTTGATATTGCAAACCTATTTGATTCGAATACTCCGTAGATAACAACTTTGACTATAAATAAACGCGACATAAGAAAGGACTTTTGGAATATGCGCATAATCCCTGTTCAGAGACGGTGGAATAATTATGGCGAGGACTGTAGTCATGATCACCAGCCTGGAGCTGTAATGACAAAGCTGTATATTTGCTACGGCACTTTTTATGGTAGTTATCACCTCATCCTCTATTTGCTTGTCGCTCGTATACTTACTTCTGTGCTTGCTTGTGCTAGCTTGCAATTAATAAAGTACATTATAAAAATTTAATTCAACTGAAACACGTCTTGTTATTTTCCTTGCTGTGCTAATCTATAGTTTCCGTTGGAACGGTAAAAAGGAAAAAAGGCTTGCAAAAAGGCTTGCTGGTCTCAACAATCCCAATAGCCTCACCTTGTCTGCCAGACAACTTGAATCCGTTTTCACCGATCTAGAACTCGAAATCGCGTTACAAAAATTCAAAGGCAAAACACCTGGACACGACCGTGTATCGTAGCCCATGCTTATTCACTTGCCGGCTTCTGCTAAGGCTAGGCTTTTGGGAACGTACAATTTCATTTTTAAGAAAGGCTGATACTCTCATGATTGGAAATCGGCGATTGTAGTGCATATTCCAAAACTCAACAAATCCTCCTTCGAAATCTCCAGTTTTCGTCCAATATCACTACTCTCTTGCCTCAGCAAAATTCTCGAGAAAATGGTAGCTCGCAGACTCATATGATATATTATAAAAAATAATTTCCCATGTCCAAATCAAGTCGGATTTAAGCCCAAGCACTGTAAGATGGACTCCCTGCTGCTCCTGCAACATTTCGACTAAACATCATGTCACTTTACTGGCGACTGATTTCGAAAAAGCGTTTGATCGCGTGGGTGTTCATATTCAAGGTTCACCGGTATCAGTAGCTCTATTTATCATTGCTTTTGATCAAATTAATAAAATTATTTTGAAACACAGAATTTGAGGAGGAACGGTTTGGATTTCGCCGAAAAAATCGGTAGATGTCACAGAAAATGGTGAGATTCCAGTTTTCGATCATTGATGTTTGAACGAACAGCTGATTGAATATTACTCATTTTGGGGGCGTCTGACACGTATCGAGCTTATAGCGACACTTATCGTTTATTTTTCTTTGGATCCTCTTGCTAGTATTTACAATCAGCCACAGATGCCAATCAAATATTTTGACTCTGGTCACTCCCATTCACATCGCTCAATCTACAAAATCCAAACTAAATGAAAAAACTTCCCTTCTCAACAAACAATCGTGTAGAACACTCCCCTATATCACATTACATACATGCCAACTTTCACCAATGAGATTATTAAAAATTCTTATTGAACTTTCTATGCATTTTTAAAATAAAATTAAAACATCTCAGTAGGGATGTCAACAAAATATCGATATATTCATTTCAACATACCTATATTTATGAGCGATATTAAATATGTCGATATATCGATATAAAATTTCAACTATCGAAAAGGTATAAACTGTGATATTTTTTTTTAACAACAAATGAAATATTATAAGTACTTTTTATGATTAAAAACTATAAAAATATTACTACTTTCTATAAACAAAATTTGAACATTTGCGTAATATTGTGCAACGATTGAGTTGAGCAAATTGCACAAAAGATTAGCGTTGCCAGAGTGGTAATTAACTGTCTGGCAACTCTGCCGAAATTATATGGCAAAAGTGAAATGTTTTACAAATTACTTTAATTACTACATTGTTCCTTCTCCCTTTATATATAAGATTGCTTTAATTACATTATGCTCCTTCTCACATTATACAAATTAAATATTTTATATATTTTTAATTATTTATTTAAACGATACTACGTGTCTTACATGAGTTCTAGAGTGAAACTAAACTAATAATCTAACTAAAGCTTCTATAAGACATTAGTTAAAAAGTAGAACAAAGAGAAGAGAAAAGAAAGAGTAAAAGAAAGAGTAAAAGAAAGAGTAAAAGAAGTAATGTGAATGATAAAGAAGTGTCTTAACTTCTCCCTCCTAAATATCAATCGTCCACGATTGATCCTGCAGTCAATCCACCTAATTCCTAATGTGACTGTTATGAACTATTTTCCCTGACTCTGTTACAATCGTCGAATGCCTATTCTCTTTCACAATTTCCCCCTTATAACGCTTAGATAACTTAGTCCCTAATCTTGTATTTTGCCTAACATAAACTTGCTGTCTTGATTGATACTATTTTGGCTCCAATCTATTCCTAATGTGATATGCTACGTCCTTTTGCTGCTTATCCAAAAGTCTCTGGAGGTTATTTTGCCTAGTTCGTAATCATCGGGTCCAAAAGTTGCTACTCTACCAACAACTAAATCTACAGGACTTTTGTTTGTCGTCGAGTGTATCGAATGTTTATATTTAATTAGTGCAAATTCAAGTAACTCATCAAAATCTTTTAAAGGATACTCTTGTTTCAAACACCTCATTATTTCTGACAGAGTTGAGTGAAATCGTATCACCTGGCCATTCACCTCACTTTTATAAGGTGGTGTCGTAAAAATTTCAATTTTGAGGTCGTTTTCAATCATGAATTTGATTGTTTGAGAGTTAAATGCCTTCTCGTTGTCGAACACAACTGATTTTGCCGCACCAAAATAAAAAAGAATTTCCCTTAACGGTTTCCTAACATCTTCAACACTTTTGCCATCTCTTCTTCTAAAGACTGCAAACTTTGAAAACTTGTCTATCGCCGTAAGTACTTTATGACCATTGGTTGCAAAAATATCTATATGAAGAGTATGTCCTGGGAAAGTTGGCATTGGGGTTAAACCTAATTGTTTCTCATTCGGGTGTCTCTCATATTTATTTTCCTTCCAGATTCTGCAATTCTTGACCATTTCTTTTATTTTCCTCGATATGGAGGGGAAATAATAATTCTCCAAAATTTGAAGTTCTCTCCCTATCATTTCTGTGAGCCCTGCTATGCGTTTCGACAATAATTTTCTCTTGTTCCACTCTTGAAATAATAGCCGACACAAATCGAACTTTATAACATTGAAAATTACCTGAATAAATGAAGTGAATTTGAAGCATAATGGGGTCTATGGTTTTAATGCAATTCAAAACCAACGGATTAAGATATTCTTTCAAGATGTTAATGAGTTTGCTTGGGGTAAATTCGGGTTCCAAAATAATGTGGCCCATTTTATCCAGGGAAAATATTTTTAAATTGATAAAATGAATCCCCTACTTCAATGAACAATTGGTTCTTAAACGAATTTATTGGAGCAAGAAGACAAGCCAGGAACAATTGTCGCTAAAGAGTTAAGGTTTGCAATCGGAGGACGTGATAAAAAGTCTACAACAACATTCGTTTTGCCGGGTTTGTAAATAAGTTCATGATTGTACTCCTCCAATATTGCTCTCCACCTCTTCATCTTCACATTAGTATTCCTACTGCTTAAAGCAAAAGTCAAAGGCTGGTGGTCTATAAATATTCTGACTTTCTTTGACCCATACAAAAAACATTGTAACGATTGCAGTGCCCAAATTATAGCCAACTTCTCCTTGTCATTTACCGCATAATTTCCTCTGTTCTACTCAACGTTCTTGAAAGGAAATAAATGGGTCTATCTGGATCTTGCGAAAGAACAGCTCCCAATGCATAATTGGATGCATCTGTTGTGAGCTCAAAGGTATTCCTAAAATCTGGGTAGTGAAGCATCACATCATCTGATACCAAGCATTTCTTTACTTGTTTTATTATTTCAACAAGTTCTCACTTCTGTTCATTTGAAAATTTTTGGGAACTACTAGGAACGATACCTGTCATTTGTGGCACTGTTAAAACTACTTGGCGATCCGTCATGGCTACTTGGGAATCAGTCATGGTTACTAACTTAACTTATATATACAAATAATAATGAACTTAACTTCTAACAATTTACTGAATTTTACAATATAACCGTTATTAAATTAACATAATTATCTTCAATTTATCTTATAACTACGTATTTTGAGTCAAAAGGATCTTAATTTTCACAAACGTTTAACATTATTTACAAAACAAACATATAATTCACAAAAACAATTAGATACAAAATTCTTAAAATATAAAAAATGTTTTAAAAAAATGAGACCGATCAGACCAGGAGGTTATCTAAAATATATTTGCTAGGCATTGAAATAGAAAGTGGATGAGTGATTCAGTTTCCTCCGCATCACCACAACTCCTATAAAGGCTCCTGTAGGGGATACCCAGTCTCTCCGCGTGTGTTCCAACACACCAGTAACCAGTGTGAGCTTTGCGGTATCTTTACGTCTTCTGTTGATTAGTCTAAAAGACCTATTTTCGATGTACCTTGGCCAGGGAGCACGCGCCAACCTACAAGATTCGAGATCTTTCCAACTGTTGTTAGCCTGCTGAAGGAAAAGCAGGAATTTGCTCCTCTTGACAACCGCCAGTGGAATCGGAACTTGTTCCGCCAGCGATGAATCAAGAGATGCACTAAAGCGAACTAGTTCGTCAGCTTTCTCATTTCCATCAATGTTCCTATGGCCGGAAACCATGAGAGAGTGACATCTGCTTTACGACTTAGCTTGCTTATCGCCATCCTACATTTCCTTACAAGCTCGGACCTTACAACGGTGGATTGCAGTGCTTTGAGTGCCACCTGGCTATCAACGAAAATAGCTATCTTACCACCTTCCGGTACGTTATGTTCTGCCAGCCGACATGGCTCTCTAATGGCGAGAACCTCTGCCTGAAAGACCTTGGCCTCGTTGGGTAGGTGAAAGGAATGGTCTAAGTTTAATTGTGGTGAGTACACCCCTGCACCTACACCACATTCCATCTTTAAACCATCCGTGAAGATTGGAAAGTCAAAATCACTCCGAAAACTATTTTCTTTCAACTCCATTCTGGTAGGAAATTTTACCTTGAAGTTGCTCTCAAACATAGTATTTTGAACCGCTCCTAGTATCATACTATGCCCATACGGTCATTCTGACCAGCAACCAGTCTCTTTCAGCCTTACCGCGCTGTTGCAGACGATGTTTTGAATGTGAAGGTCAATGGGAAGAAGATATGGCAGTACCTTCAGCGCTACAGTTGGACACGTGCTCATTGCTCCTGTGATTCCTCTGCACACTACTTAGTTTGTGCACTATATAGCCATTTCCTAGAGCTGGCCACCAAACACTTGCACCATAAATTAGTATCGGACGTAAAATTGCAGTATACAACCCTGCTGTTATGTTAGGGCGTACACCCCATCTTTTGCCAAACAATCTTTTGCAAGAGTAAAAGGCCACACAGGCTTTCTTTGCCCATAACTCTATATTGGATTTCCAATTTAGTTTTGCGTCCAGCATAACTCCAAAGTATTTGGCCATAACCGAGAGATGAAGCTGTTGTCCATTCAGAGTGGGAAGGCGGAAAGTCGGTATTTTCGTCTTCGTTGTGAAAAGTATCAGTTCCGTCTTGCTCGAGTTAACGTTTAGTCCACATCATGTGGTTCACTTTAACAGTTTCACCAGAGCTTTCTGCATGATGTTGCTTATCACGCCAGGAAAGCCCTGATTCCATAATCACAACGTCGTCTGCATACGCAACTTCCTTTGCTCCCGTCTTCTTCAATACATTTAAAATGTTATCTATGACTAAAAGCCACAGCAGAACAGAGATTACCCCACCCTGTAGAGTCCCTCTACTGATTTATCTAGTTAGAGTCAAGTTACCTAGCTCTGACCGTACTATTCTAGTTTAGCATATTTACTATCCATTCTACAATGTCTTCTTCTACGCTAATCCTGGCTAGAGAAGCCTGGATAGCACTCGTGCTTACATTATTGAAAGTGCCCTCTATATCTAAGAAGGCTGCCAGCGAGTATTGTTTGTAGTGAGTCGCTCTCACTGCCGTGCGGACTACCTCGTGTAGAGCCGTTTCTGTGGATCTACCTTTGAGGTACGCATGTTGGCAGGTCGAGATGGGATATTTATCAATAGCAGATCGCAGATGGAGCTCCAACACTCTTTCCATCGTCTTCAAGAGGAACGATGTTAGGCTGATTGGCCTGAAATCTCTAGCGGATTAATGGCCAATCTTCCCTGCGTTTGATATGAAGACTACCTTGACTCTTCTCCAGCTAATTGGAATGTGGTTAAAAATAATACACGCTCTAAAAATCATCCTTAGCCAAGGGATTACCCTGTTTTATAGCTTCTGTAGCACTATCGGGAGAACCCCGTCTATGCCAGGCAATTTGTAGGGCGAAAAAGTACTGATGGAATACAAAATCTTCTGATCTGTAGAGAGCGAGTCAAGGTCTTGAGAAGATTGCTGCAACCGTACGGATACTTCAGAACCAGTTGACACATCTTTGCAGTCAGGGAAGTGAGGTTTAAATAGTACATCAAGTGTTTCAGCAGATGATTTCATCCATGTACCATCTTCCTTTTTAAAGAAAGAGGGGTCAACCCGTTCCTTGGACAGAATCTTACTAAGCCTTGCTGAGACAGAAGTGGACTCAACCTACTCACAACATTTTTTCCATCAGTCGATTTTGGTGTTCCTGATGGCTTTTTTATAAGTCTTTGTTTACTTTCCAGTTATTATCCTTATTACATTGGTTGAAGAACCTCCTAGTCGTCTCCCTGAGCTTAGAGAGATCCTTGTTCCACCACTGTGGGAAGATTTTTCGACTCATTTAAATTGGACAAGATATCTTGTAAGCTTTACCGAAAGCTTCCTCAAGATGTTTAACCTTCTTTTCAATTTCATCCTTGGAATCAATATTAAAACATCTAACAGAGTTAAGTGTTGATTTAGCTACCCTCGTAAAAACATCCCATTTTATATTGTGTGGATTTCTAAATGGAGCAATATCCTTTGTCAACAAATTCAGATTGTAGAGTATCCAGCTATGATCCGAGAAAGATCTTTTGTTGGACACCCTCCAATTTTCAACCTGAACCTCAGAATTCTCCGACAAAAGAGTTACGGCAAGTACCTCCTCCCAACCCGGGAAATTTACTGTACTAGGGAAAATAAAGGTAGGGGTAGTTTCTCTATTGCAAACTAACAAATTTGAACTACTACAAAAAGCGACTCACCCCTTTCGTTATTCTCAGTACTTCCCCATAGCGTGTGACGTGCATTGGCGTCGCATCCCAGGAGTAGGGCAGTGTTCGTGGTTGATGCGCTGGCGGTCAACTGCACTACCTCATCCGGTGGTCCCTTCTTGTTGTGCGCCATGTATTCGGATGTTACCAGGATGTCTTTCTCCTCTGACACTTCGAGTTTCACCGCTGTTAAATCACCTGCGCTGAATTAAGGACAAAGGAAAGCATTGATATTGTTTTTTACTAAAATACATGTTCTGGGATTGCTACATACCTAACTATACAGTAGCTTGTACCTTCTGTTTTTGAGCCCCAGAATGTCAGTGCCTCTATCCCAGGGCTCTTAATTGATGCAGATGTTAACGTCTTCCTTGCCTAGGAAGACGGCAAGATTATCCGAGGCATTCTTGGAATGCTTTCGGTTAATCTGCACGACTTTCAGCATCGGAAGGTCTTCTAGGAGTGCTAGTTGTTTCTTCCTGAAGCACCAGGTCATCCATAAACCTATTTGCAACCTGCAAATCATCTGGCTCCTCTTTTTTTTACTTTGGCGTACCTTACTCCAAACCTGAATTTATGATCAGTCTTCTCCAGCTCTTTAAAGAAATCTTCATTAATAGAGAGGAGCAGAGACATGCTGCTCTTTTGCTAGCCCTCGTCCTTTATTATAGCCCAGTCACTCATAGGCATGGTGGGATTCTGCCGCTGCAGAAGCTGTAGTACTTTGCCGTGCTCCAGCTTCATAACAGGTAACCAAATGCGAGCTCTTGGCCGCATTGGAATATCCCGATGACTTAAGCCCTCCCAAGCATTGCTGATCGTAGCAATGCATTTGGTCAGGAACTCAAGAGACGTTTGATCGTCGCTTTTGATCAGCCTGCAGCCATGGATAACGTCATAAGAGTCGAAACCAGGTGGAGAAGAACCCAGATCAGAGGGGAGGTGTTCCATCACCAACTCTTTTACTTGGGATCAATATCCCCCAATTCTCCGACACCTTCTTAACACCATTGGTGACTTCGTCAATAAGTGCCACCGTAAGCTCATCCCGAGCGACGTCGCTAAAAAGCGTCTTGCCACTTATTGTGGGACCTTCATTGCTTGTTGGCTTAGTATTTGGCTTTGTCCGCAAGGTCGAACTCGTGTACCGTCCCACTCTCCTATCTTGCTTAGAATGCATCGAGCTTTCTGGTACAGGTTATTCCTGACCATCACTTCCCATTTGCCCTTGTTTTGCTTGGATGCGGTACGGCTGGCGCTATCCTTTGCCGCTTTTGCTGACGTTGTCGGTTTGTAGCTAACACCTATAGCTACCGACGTTGTTGTAGATGCTATTGTTGGCGCTGCAGCTTGCCCACTGTCAGCGGCGACTAGTTCCTGGCTTGAGGCTTGTATCGAGCTCCATTTCGTCCTGTTTTGTATTTTGTGTTTTTTTGTTGTAAGAAGTAATGTTTTTGGTCCCACTTGTGTAGGGGAGAGTATGTCTACCGTGGCATAGCCCCCTGTACCCGGCAAGGCTAAATTAAAACCGGAGGATGCCAGGTATCCGGAGTCCACCGCTATAAGACACACTCACACAGTGCCTGGATTGTGGGTTTTATCGAGTTTGCCTATCTAGATCCACCAAATTTAGTTACAATAGCAGGGACAAGAACAACAACCAAACCAATAAGATGAGCTTTGCTCATCACAAAATCCAGAAACCACCAACAAAGACAGCAAGAAATTCATATTTCTCGTTTGTTTCTTCTGGCTCTAAGAGCAGAAATGAATCTTCGTTTCTGACCACCAAGTCGCCTGACAGCAGAGCAAGTTCTTGCTCTTCTGCACTGTGTTCTGGCACCGCGAGTTCCAGATGTTCGCTGTCATGGTGCACCCAATGCCCATCCCCACAAACACCTCTGTACACAGCCCAAGCAAATACTGTATCAGCAACTGCAACAACCACAACACAAAGCATATCTTGCACATCAACGAATTCAACAGCAGCAACAACAACAACAACAGTTCTCAACAACTGCTTCGATAGCGTCATCGCATGCAGTTAACATCGAAACCAATGTTCTCAACAACAACAACGCTTCGATTGTGTCATTTGTTAATTCTGCGACAGTTACGCCTTCAATAAATACACCCACTAAAGTAATAAATGAAAACTTCCCAATAACGAAAATCGTTTCTAGTTGACTAGAAGCACTAAATACTATACCTTCAAGCTTAAAAACGAACGGGGTTTTAAAGTATTGCTTAGACACCTACATCCATCATCGGACACTGAGGAATTAAAACACGAACTAAATGAATTGGGGCATAAAGTTATAAAAACGGGAATTTCGTCATAACTTCTTTATTTCTTAATATTTTAACACCAAATTTTGATCACCTTCAAAGTGTTCGCCATTGACCACAACGCACTTCTCCAAACGATTCTTCCATTGTTCAAAACAGTTTTTAAATTCACTCATCGGGATGTCCTTTAAGCCTTCCAGCGATTTTTGTTCCACCTCCTCCACAGTGGCAAAACGCTTTCCTTTCATATTCCTTTTGAGTCTGGGGAACAAAACGAAGTCACAGGGGGCTAGATTCGGTGAGTATGGGGGGGTGGACAATCGGTGTCATGGCGTTTTTGGTCAAAAATTGCTTCACGGAAATGGCGGTGTGGGCCGGCGCATTGACGAATGTGGCTGCAACCCTTCTCTTGTGCAAATCTTCGGATAAAATTCTCTTGAATTGAACTCCATGACATTCCCGACATCTCACAGAGTTGATCAATGGTTCGGCGACGGTCTTCACGAACGAGTGCATTGATTTTGTAGACGTTTTCATCAGTTCTTGACGTTGAGGGCCGTCTTGAACGAAGTTGGTCTTCAATAGACATTTCTCCATTTTTAAAACGTGAAAACCAATTGTAAACTCTGGTTTTACTTAGGGCAGCATCCCCATAACCAGTCTTAAGCATTACAATAGTTTCTTCGGCCGATTTCCCCAACAGGAAACACAGCCGCGCGTTGTTCTCGACAATCTGCCATTACGTTTTCGCCGAAATGTAAAAAGTTGTTTTACTAAAAAAAATCTCACAGGCGAACCGATGCACTCACAGCGACACAACTTTGCACACTGACGCAGATGGCGTGACACTAACGGACATGTGGTCAAACAATAGGTTCCCCCACTCTCCCTCCCCACCACAGCGTAATTCCCTTTTTTTGGGTCCCCCCTCGTACCACATAAACCAACCAATAAACCATCACCTATATTCTCAAGCGAATTAACAAGTAGCCCAACCAACAAAAATATTTATAAAATAACCACATTACTTCACACCAAAATCCAATTTGAGGACCCCCACAATAAGAGGACGATGTACTATCTGCCAGAAATACGGACACACCCGAAACTATTGCTTTAAAGATCCAGTATGTGTTAAATGCACTGGGAATCATAAGCCAATCGACTGTCAAATGGAATTGGCAAACAAAACCAAATGCACTCTCTGGGGTGCAGCTCACGCAGCCAACTATAAGAGGTGCGAAGTTTATAAAGCTCTCAAAATTCAAAGGTTTCCTGCCTTTCGACCCAAAATATTGGCAGATGATAATAAAAAACAACAGATGATCGTAACATCCAACAAAGTGGAGAATGGTATAAGCTTTGCGCAAATTGCAGCTACTTCTTTCCAGCCTCACCCAACCAGTCGACCAGCACAAAAGGTAAAAGCAAGCTCTACTGGCAATTCGACGACCCCTGACAGATCACTATCAACATGCCAGTTGACAATACCACAGAACTTTAAAACATTATGAAACAATTGATTCAATAGGTGACTAACATGATGAACATAACAACACTCCTGGTAACTAAGCTTGACGAACAAAATGGAAAATAAAAGAAAAATTGGTTGGAACGCGAATGGACTACACAAACATATTTTAGAGCTTCAACTATTCCTAAATGAAAATTTAATTGACTTAGCACTTATCTCTGAACCTGCCCAAATAGTTACTATTTAAGCATTCCAGAGTACAAAATAAATGAAACAAACCACCCGAATGGGTCAGGTAATGGTGGCTCTGCTGTTATTATTAAAATGAATATACGCCATGTTGAGCTTGACAGCTACCAATACGCTATATATGAACTTCGACCAAATTGCTATTGAATGAAAAATATGGTCCATTGCCCACCTAAACGCACAATCTCATCAGCTCTCTTAAAAGAGCTTGGTCCAAAGCTTATCGCAGCAGGAGATTACAATTCTAAACATGTAAACTGGGAATCTAGACTGACAAACACTAAGGGGGAAAATATACTAAGTGATTCATATGATTGGAGGGAAGCATTTAAGCACTGGCGAACCCACATATTGGCCAACCGACCGGACTAAAATACCGGATTTAATTGATTTTTGTATACTAAAAAAAATATTAAAAACAAAAACTAACTTTAGCTATGCCGAAGTTGTAATACTTTTCACACCCCTGCTAGTAGTCCGAGTGTCTTGGTTGATGGATATAGATCAGGCACTTATATTGTCCAAATTTTAGTTCCATAGTACAAAAAACAAAAAAGTTTTTCTAATAAGAACTTTCATTGATCTTTCGATAGTGTAAAAAGCAAAAAATGTTTTACTAATAATAACGTTCATTTGGATCACGGTTTGTATGGGTCCGATTCGGCTGATTCCGACAAATATACTGCGTATGGTAAAAAGAAAGCTCCGAGCTTTGAGCTTTCTAGCTCAAAAACTGAGGGACTAGTTTGCATACATGCAAACATACAGACGGACATGACTAGATCTACTCGTCTCGTCGCGTTGATCAAGAATATATATACTTTATGGGATCTTTGAGGTCTCCTTCTGTGTGTAACAAACTTCATCACAAACTTATAATACTATTCACTGCGTGAAGAGAACAACTAGAATAAAACACATTTATAAATTGTCTCCCGACTTGAACTTTCTTCAGACCATTCTCCAATTTAAATTGAATATACATAGTTGCGTAATAAAAACGGTTCCACCCGCTTGCAAAATGTACAATAGAAGAACTGACTGGGACGGATACAGGGAATTTATTGACATTATTTTCTCTTTAAATGTACCTCGTAAGGAACAGGACAATATTGAAAAGGCAGTAATATATTTGAATGACAACATAGACGAAGCAGCACATAGAGCAACACCTGAACTAAAACCAACAGAGGGAAACTTTTTATACCTCGCTCAATTAAAAGAACAAAAACGAACTGCGAAAAATCTGGCAAAGAACGAGAGCTCTAAATGACAAGCACAGCTACATAAAGTAATCCGGTGTGTGATGGAAACCACTTTCGTCTCAATTCCACCTCAATTCCCTTCCACGTTGTGATGGAAACCGCTTTTGACGTTTTTGAAACCGCCTAATGTTTTACAGGCGATTTGGTTAAATTCTCTTATCTCAACAAAGGAAAAAAGAATCGAGAACTGTAGTTTATTGGTTTTCTCGCTAAACTGCATTTAAAGAATTCAACATTTTAGTGGTTTTAACGCATAAATTTTTATTTTACCAAAATCACTTTTCTTTTGAAGTAAAATAGACGAGATAAGCAAAACTAACCAATGCTGAATATGCCAACCTGCTTCCATTAAAATTTTAATTAGTTTAACATTTTCGAAGATTCCAATTTGCCTTTAATTCAATTAATTTATACGTCAAAATAAACTCTATTTTTTGGTAATGAAGATGTGATGTTTTAATTATACTCTTCACGTTAGTGAATAGTATTATAAGTTTGTCATGAAGTTTGTACTTGGGTTGCTACTTAAGTATTGAGATATGGCAACACCAATGTTGATATGTCAAATCTGGCATTGGTATTGTAAAGCTTGTCGTTTTTAATGATAAATGTACTCAGAACGTTTTGTCATACGAGTGCTATTTGTATTGCTTACAGTGACTAGAAAAATTCGTTTCGGCAAAAAAATGGAATTAAATCGTGAACATTTTCGTGCAATAATTTTTTATGATTTATGACGCGGATTAACTCAACAAGAGTGTGCCAATCAACTCGCTTCGACTTTTGGTGATGAAGCATCATCCAGGGCCACCGTGTTTCGCTGGTTTTCTGAATTCAATCGTGGTCGTAGCTTTCTCCAGGACGAATTTCGTGAAGGTCGTGAACTGATATTGCAAGATCGCCATGTGACATATCGTGAGATAGAGACATGTTTGGGCATTAGTTCCACTCGCATACATTCAATATTGCATGAAAATTTGGCCGTCAAAAAGATTTGTTCGCGCAAAAAAAGGCTCGTGTCGATTGGTGCAAAGAAATGTTGAAAAAATTCAATCGCGGTGCTTCAAAAACGTCTATAAGATCGTGACAGGTGATGAATCATGGATCTATGCATATGAGACTGAAACTATACAGCAGTCGACTGTATGGGTCTTTCAAGATGAGCCAAATCCAACAAAAGTTGTTTGCGCCCGAAGCACTTCGAAGCAAATGATCGCCTGTTTTTGAAATAACCAGACATGTCGCCACCGTGCCATTAGAGAAACGTAGAACAGTTAATTCTGAATGGTACACCACCATTTGTTTGCCAGAAGTGTTCGAAGAAATACGAAAAATCAACCACAGAAGACGAATCATTCTCCACCACGACAATGCGAGCTCTCACACATCGGCTCAAACAAGTGACTTTTTAAACACTCAAAACGTCGAATTGATGGGTCATCCGCCCTATAGTCCAGATTTGGCACCCAATGATTTCTTTTTATTCCCGCACACCAAAAATAAATTGCGAGGTCAACGCCTGAAGAAGCGGTTCATGCGTTCAAAGCACTTGTTTTGGAGATACCTCATTCCGAGTGGAAAAAGTGCTTCGAAATTTGGTTCAATCGCATGCAAAAGTGTATTGATCTTCTTGGAGAATATTTTTAAAAACAAAAGTCATTTTCGATGATATATATTTGTTATTATTTGTCTGTCTCAAAATTTAAGAGACATCGCAGACAACATAAAGTGTGTGAGTTTCAAAGAGAGCGGACGTGTTTACTTTTGTTATAATAAATATTTTGAATTTTTACTTTTTTTTTGTACTTCAATTTGTTAATAATTATTACTGTTTATATTATTGTGCATAACTTTAAATTGATCGTGTTTTCGGGTTAGTTAGTGGTGCCTAAATTTTTAAATAGTTATAATATTTTCTAATTGAGGTATTTTCATTATATTTTCGAGTGATTAGTGCATTTTTGATTTTGTTTTTGCACTTTTCTTAATCTTTACCTTTGTTATTGTACATAACATTTTAAAGTTATTATCTGTGAGCATGGTTGTTGCGAAACCAAACTGTTATTAATTAGTGATTCAGTACCGTTTTGTGTTTCTTTTTGTAGCATTTGTTTTTGCTTTGGGTTTTTTTGATTTTTTAGCGCTATCACTTGCAGTGTGTACTAGTAGTATCTGCATTTTTCATAAAATTTGTTTTTCATAATTTTTTTTTTTTTTAATTTTATCTATTTTTTCGTGAATATGTTCGTTGTAATCCTTCATGTACAAATAAGAATACTTTTGATGTTGATTCTCTACGCGCAGTATGTTGTTGGCTGTGCGACAATTTTTCACACTTGAAGTGTGCGGGACTGAACGGCAGTGACCATGACAAGATTATCAGCAGATCCCAAACATTTTGTGGCAGTTTGACGTGGTCTTGCCCACCCTGTTTTAAGCGTCAGGTTGATTTTTCAGCAATGTATCGTAGTATACGTAACAATTTTATCAAATTGAATAGTACTGTAAAGCAACTTTCGTTTGATTTTGATTCAAGCACTGATTTACTCACTAAATATCAGTTCGATTCACCTCCTCCTCTTCTCTTATTGTCACCTTCTCCTAAGGGCAACCACGCTTCCCCCAACTACCTTCCACCACTCCTCTTGTTCCTGCCACAATTGCCTTTCCAGCCGATTCTACCTCAACTCCTGTGCTGCCTGTAATACAGGTATCCTCCTCCAAAATGTCTAGACCCGTTTCTTCTCCACCTTCGTCGAAAAACTTTGTGGACAAAAACGGGAATGTTGCCATCAATGCCTCTAAGCGGTCAAGACCTGATAATTCGAGGAATGATGCAGTCAATGGTGGTATAGCCCATACCTCAATTGTACCGTTACCCGACGAATCCACCTCTTCTTCATCATTATTACCTGCGGCAACCCTAGAACCTTTACCAATATCACCATCTTTGAATGTGGATCACCACCTATCGTGTCGGTAGTGGCCCCTCGGAAACATATTTTCATATCAAGACTGTCTTATGATACTACCAGTGATGACATTAATATGTAGATTGCTTCTAAGACTAATGTGAAGGTTAGTGTTCAAAAATTCAATTTTTCACAACATAGGGATATTTCGTCGTTCAAGATTAGTGTGCCTTCTGAATCATTTGACGAAGTTTGCAATGCGCAATTCTGGCCTCCAAATATGGTTGTTCATGAATTTAAACGTAAGAGTAGGAATAGACCTAGTACTGTTAGGCTTCCAGTACTTACTAGTTCACCTTCGGCTCCAAGCTCGTCTCCAAAAAACTAGCTTCCTGCCTTCATCATATATCTATAATATATCAAAATGTTAGAGGCTTATTGTCCAAGCTTAACAATTTGTATAGGGTTTAGTTTCTCCTTTGAATCTGATGTTATAGCGATTTCCGAGACATGGCTTCACTCTGTTATTCTTAGTAATGAAATTTTCTGTTCAAATTTCATCACATATAGAAAAGATGTGGAGGTGGTGTCCTAATTGCCGTTGTCTCTCATCTAAGATCAGAATTCGTTGATCTAAACTGTTCAGCCAATATTGAGTTTATTTGCGTGAGGTTATTTTTGCCTCATCAAACTGTTTATATATCGTGTTCTTATATTCCACCTAATTCCAATTTGGAAACTTATATGTGTCATGCTAAAGCCATTAACTCTGTTAATAACATTCTTCGGGACCGTGACTCTTTCATCTTACTAGGTTATGGTACTTTTTTGGAATCTCGAAGTATCTAGTTCCTTCGGCACAACATGATTTCATGGACACATTGGTTGAATTTTCCTTGTTTCAAATAAACTCTGTAGTAAACCATTACAATAGATCACTTGATCTTGTGTTCAGTAATGATTCTGCTGGTACTCCTGTGTCAATATGCCAACCTTTAAGTATTCCTGAGGATACTTACCATCCAACTTTGGAAATATCCCATTCTGTAACCCGTCCTGTTTCAGACTCCACATCTTCTTCTATGCGTTGATTCTGTTTTCGCAAAGTGAACTTTGTCCAACTAAATGAAGTCTTTCCCGGAATAGATTGGCCTTTTTTGTACAATTGCAGTGATATGACTACTGCTATTAATTTTTTCTATGAAGTGATATACAATATATATGATGAACGCTGTTTCGAAAGTGTCATCTAAATCACCTTGGTTTACAAAAAGACTTTCTAATCTGAAGAACATTAAGTCGAGGCTATATAAAAAATTTAAGAGTTCTGGCTCTTCTATTGCTTTTGCTAACTTTTGTGTGGCCCGGGCTAATTTTCTTTCGTTAAATAACATTTGTTATAATAACTATCTCACAGGTTGTAGACAGCAATTTTCACGCGACCCTAAGCAGTTCTATAACTTTGTGAACTCAAAGCGCAAATCTTCTTTATTTCCCTCATCATTGTATCTAGTTAATGAACATGGCCTCACTGATTTGTGTATTGCAGATCTGTTTGCAAATTCTTTCAATCCACTTAGTCCTCTGAATCCTATATTCAAAACCGGTATCCATATCCCATTTCCCATTGTAACATCATTGTTTCTCCTATAATTACTGTAATTAGGGAGGAAAGTCTTCTTACAAATTTAAAATCGGTGAAATCCACATTCTCACCTGGCCCAGATAAAATACCTAGTTGTCTGCTTAAGCATTGTGCTGAGTCTCTTTGTAAGCCACTTTTGAAATTGTTCACTTTTTAAATTCAGAGCGGATCTTTCCCTCCTATCTGGAAGGAATCTTTTATTGTGCCCCTACACAAAAAGGTCACAAAGCTGAAATATCCAATTACAGGGGTATTGCTAAACTTTCTGCAATCCCAAAATTGTTTGCAAAAATGCTCAATTCAACTTTTTATCACTTTTGTAAAACAATTATTTCTCCGTTTCAACACGGCTTTATGCAAAAGCTTTCTTCAACTACAAACTTGCTTGAGTTTACATTTTTTGTAAATCTTGGTTTTAGGGACAAACGTCAAACTGATGTTATTTACACTGATTTCAGTAAGGCGTTTGATTCTGTTAATCATGATCTGTTTGTACATAAACTTGACCTTTTGGGTTTTCCACAACATCTTCATTGTTGGATTGCATCTTATTTGAGAAATAGGGTTCAGCGAATGTTATTTAAGTCCACTCTTTCTGGTCCAGTCTTTGTCACTTCTGGAGTTCCTCAAGGGAGCTATCTAGGTCCATTATTGTTAAATGTTTTTGTATAATCCCCCTTTCTCCATCTCACATTCTCGTGTCCTCATGTACGCTGATGATTTAAAATTGTGCCTTTCATTTAATGATGGTGCCTCCCATCTCAGACTCCAAGAGGATCTTGATTCTTTATATTCTTGAGGTTCAGCTAATTACTTATATCTAAATATCTCCAAATGTAAGTTCATGACGTATCATCGGTGTAAACCTCATTTGTTTACATACACGATTGAATACGTCCAACTGGAGCGAGTTTCTACTTTTAATGACCTCGGTGTCCAGTTTGATCCCAAGCTGTGTTTTAACCAACATATCTCTTCTATCGTAAATAAAGCGAAGGGTGTTTTTGCTTTCATTAAACGTTCGTCTATTGAATTTAATGACCCTTATACAACAAAGACTCTTTTTATATCTCTTGTGCGTCCACTCCTTGAGTATTGCTCTTGTATTTGGTCACCGCAATATATAAATAATCAACTTCGAATTGAGTCTGTACAATTCCTCCCCTTCGTGGCCTAAACTGGAATCCTAATTCGCTTTTGCCATCTTACTCTGATAGGCTCCATCTTTGGTGCATCGTATGATAGCTCTTGGGATTAGTTTTCTACATAAGCTAATAGTTGGGGAAATTGATTCTTCTGAGCTATTGAATCAGTTAAACTTTTGTGTCCCTAGTCGTCCTACCAGAAATTTTTTTCCTACACGATCCTTTCCGAGTTTTATGCACGTCATATAATAAATTCTATCACGTTCTCTCACCCGAGATATCGCAATCATCGATTAATACCATCGTCATACGCTGCCTACGGGACTCCTGATCACACTGCAGGCTGGATGAACTGGATGTCGCTGATTTGGGTCACCTTTATCATCTGCATTATTGTAGTTTATTAATTCATATGTCTCTGACCACACATAGCTGTGAGTAGGGGCATAGCTCGCTACTATTTGCAAATAAATTTCCCCCATCGGGTCAGAGGCTGGTATTTCATATTATCCTTATTTATTTTATTTTCATGTGTTTTTTTCATATTTATTGTTTGTTTCTCTTTTTTAGGGTTCCGTACCCATAACGGGACTCTATTACTAAGCTTACAATGTCCGTCCGTCCGTCCGTCTCCTGCTCTATCTCATGAACCGTAATAGGTTGAGAGTTGAAATTTTCACAAAGTATGTAATTCACTTGTGTGTAGAACGACAAATACTAAAAATATACATTTTTAGAAGCATTGTTCTTTAATTTAACCTTTTGTTTAACAATTTTTTGTGTTTTGTAGTATACTTTGAGCTGTTAATTGTAGTATACTTTTAGGCTATTAAATATAAACATAATTCTATATTTTAAGCAAAAAATCTTGTACGATGGTACGGAACCCTCTGTGTGCGAGTCCGACTCACACTTGGCAGATTTTTTTTTTTTTTTTTTGTAATTAATTTATTTTAGTTCACTTCAGTTTATATTTTTGTCTTACTTTTAAGTGTTAATTGTTACATTTATTTTTGTTTTTAAGCTGACAGTTTCTTTGTCAATGCCATTTCAAATAAATAAATAAATAAATATATATTTGTGATCAGCTCGATGAGACGAGTTGATTTAGCTATATCCGTCTGTCCGTCTGTTCGCACTCCTAGTCCTCCAGTTTTTGAGCTAGAGAGCTAAAATTGTGTACATAGGTTTATTTTTACCAAACGCCGATCAAGTTCGTGAATCAGCCGAATCGGACCACTCCCATACAAACCCCCTTTTAAATTAATGTTTTTATTAGAAAAAGTTTTTTGTTTTTTGACGTATCGAACTGAAATTTGGACACTATTAGTTTCTGGTCCATATCCACCAACCACATACATTTTATGATCCTAGGGTTACCAGGAGGGGTACCTATCATACAAGCCCCATTTTAAATTAAAGTTCTTATTAGAAAAACTTATTATTGAACTGAAATTTGGAGACTACTAGTCTCTGACCCAAATCCACCAACCATGAATTTCAAGACCCTCGGCCTACTAGGAGGGGTACCCCCATACAAACCAAGATCCAAATGAAAGTTCTTATTAGAAAAATTTTTTTGTTTTTTGTACTATCGACTTAAAATTTGGACACTATAAATGTCTGACCCATAGCCACCAACCTTATAAATCATAACCCTCGGACCACTAGCTGGGGCGTGAAGAGTATTACAACTTCGGCATAGCCAAAGTTAGTATTTTTTTATATTTTTGTTTAAAAAATGCGTATAGAGTGATTAGTTTAATGAGAAGTTTTAATAATCTTATTGGTAAAATATGGCTTGTTTGCAATGTGCTAACGCAGGGTACTATAGACGGTTTTGGTTTGTTGAGAAATTAAGTGTTTTTGTTATTGATTGGTTTTTGTAGAGTGAGTAATGTAAAAAGGAGTGAGCAGTGTCAAAATATTTGCTTGGCATCAGTAGCTGAGTGTAAATACTAGCAAAATATATGACAAGTGTCGTCACAAATTCGATACGTTTCAGACGGCCCTAAAAAGCCAGTTCGTTTGAACATCAATATCGTCGGTGTTTTCTGTCACACACCGGAATGAAAACCAGGCTAAGGAAGTTCAAATTTAACAATTTGCTACTTTTTTAAAATCATAGCCACCAACTATAAATTTCAAGATCCTCGGACCACTTGCTGGGGCATAGTCTTTTTTTATATTTTTCCTTTAATAACTTGAGATAAGAGAGAATTTAACTAAATCGCCTGTAAAAAATTAGGTGATTTCAAAAACTTCAAAAGGGGTTTCCATCACACCGTGAAATGGAATTGGATTGGAATTGAGATGAAAGCGATTTTCAGCGGACACAACTTTATTATAAAAATAAATCTAATTCATCTAGTATAAAAAAAAATTCTTGATAGTACTTTGTAAGTAGAGCTGAAGGCCTCGATGATAGTGCTCTTAATAATAATAATTAATTGTAGTAATATTTTTTTTTAAGTGTCTTATAATTAATTTTAATAAATAAAAATATTTTTTTCCAAAGGTATAGGTTTATTGCATGGATTTCAGCCAGGAAAACTGAGTTTTCTTGGTCCATACTTCCTATAAAGTTCCGCTTCACCACTAGTGCCCGTTGTAGAGCCATCCATATACAACATATGGGAGACACAGACAGGCTTATCTTTTAACTGCCCTCCTTATCCAGAAACGTTTCTTCCAAATTTTGTTGAAATTTACATTTAGCCGGTGAGAGGTCGCTTATCATAACATTGGTTTTGCACAGATTGAGCTCAAACCTGCTCAATAATTGTTTCTTGCTTCGAGTGCAAAATAAACAAATAAACACTTTCTCAATTAATTTTTTTCTTATTGTGGATGGTCCTCCAGATCCCCGTTCTGGGACCTAGAACTAGTCTGTAGCGATCGACGCCCTGAAAGTTATAATCTGACAGTGATTTTCAGCCAAAGCACTTCGATGTATTTACTCTGCGCGAAACTTTCAAAACTGCTTGCAAAATCGATGGCGATTCGCCAACCAAAACTCTGCGTGCCTTGGAGGTTACTCCATCAATATCGGCTAAATACTTCAGCGATTTGAACTGCAAATAACAAAGCTTTAATTATAACGCTAACATTAACGATTTTCGGTCATCCGTCATTAGAGTTACCCTAAGCAGCTCCTATTCTATTAAAATGTGCGCCGGCTGCACTGTTCTATCGAGCTATCGTTAATCATTTGATCGCACATAAAGTAAAATTCCATATCTATCAATTAAAGCAGGAAAGATCATACGTGGTGATCAAAAACCTTAATCACACCGCTTTAAAGTCTGACATAAAGTGTCAACTCCTGAATCCTAGTCATAATGCACGATTTATGTACAACCCATTAAGTCGGTCAGACAATAAGCCACTTAAATTGTTTTTCATTGAAGTTAAGCCTAAGGAGAACAATAATAGTCGTTTTAGACTAAAGGGAAAACAGTTTAAAAACCTGTTTTTTTTTCAAACAACCACAGGGAAAAGTGACGTAATTGAGGGTTGTTGTTGAAGAAACTAACGTTGTTTTTAAACTGTTGAAAAATATAACCATTTTTAAATAACTGTCGAGTGGTCACGCCAGCGCAGTGCCTTTCTGCCTTTTTTATTTTCTTTCTTTCTTTCTCCTTTTTTGTTGCGCTCCAACATAAATCAGCTGATCATTGCACAAAACAGTTTGAAGTAAATTTTAAATTGTAATTTTATTTTTAGATTTTAATAAAGCAATCAGCTAGAATGGAAAAGGAAGCTGCAAGAATTATTTGCATACAATGCGAATTGTTTTCAATCATGTGTTTTTCACACAATTTCCATTTTAATATCTCACAATCAGCCACAACGTTTAATTTGTTTGCATAAAGAAAACAAAACACAGCTGACTGCATTAAAAAAAAAATTGTTAAACACCTGCTTAAAAACAACATATTTTAAGCAGTATAAAATTACTATAAATCTGTTGTTCAAACTAAACGACTCTGCCACTAAAATGTTATCTTTAAGGTACCACGTCTACGTGTTTCTCCACCTCGGTGCTATAGATTGCAGGAATATGGGCACACTCAAAAATACTGCTCCAAGTTAAATCGCTGTGTTAAATGCGATGACAGGCACGCTACTATTGAGTGTAGCAACGAGAATGTGCTCTCTGCTAAATTTTCTCTCTATGGCGCTGCCCATACAGCTATTTACATATGCTGCGAAGTCTATAAACATTACCTTAATTTAAATGGCTCGTTGGTTGGTTGGCTCAACAAAAGTGTTACGGGTCTCAAGAGGTTCCATAACTTTGTCTATGGCTGTACCATCACCAATTATGGATAGCATAATAGATAGTTCTGCCTCCTCTTTTGTAAATGTAAGTAAAGGGGATTGTTTGGGTAACAACAAGAGCTTTTGCTGCCCACTTTAAATTACTGAACCGAAAACGAATCGAAAATTAAAAACTATCCGATATGCGTGTTTACAAGTTTATAAGCTATTGATTTTCAATATAGAATGTTCAGTGTCGATCTTATGGATAAAAATTAGCAAGTATGTATAATGCGGCAGAAACAATGAGTAAGTGGTGCGTTGCTTGATGTGATGTGTTAGTGATACGGCGAGTGCGGCGATCTTACGGATGCAGGTTGCAGGATGGTGTTTCCCACGACGACTTGCAACTCAACGAAAAAGACCCAGAGACGACAGGGAACTTCATGAAATTAAATTATCACACACACAACAAAATCTGTCTCTTACCAGATGGGAAGAAATATGACGGCTTTTCTTATTTTTTCCTTACAGAATATGGCGCGCTTTTCTTCCATAAATCATTTTTTCTTCAAAAATTCTTCTGCTCATTCTTTGTTTACCTTCTTCTTCTTATTGATTATCAGACACTGGAGCTACCAGCATTCATTAACGTGATGCCAAGGTTTCCTGAAAATATTCGATAACTATCAATTTCGTAACAATATAGTGATCCATTCAGACACCTTAGAGTATGATAAACAGATGGGAAATGTACAGTAATATTGTAATTGGGGATTGGGTGTTAACCTAAATAAAGCGGAGGTAATGATGTTCCGTTAAGTATGTCAACTATCAGCTGGAGAAAAGTGGTATTTTAAAATAACGGAGGTTCAAGCGGTAACAAAATACAAACATCTAAGAGTAATATTGACTCTGAATGTGGTGCTTGTCCCCAAATTTTAATCAAGAAGATATAGGCGAAGGTAGAAATTATCTCAACTTGGAAATCATTTCTATGCAAAATGAATATCACATTGAATGCAAAATGAATATCACATTGAATGCAAAATGGAATCTTTTTAGTGCAGCATGATAGATAAAGTACCGCATATTCTAACAAAAATATTAATATCAAAAGGAATTCTCTAGCACACAGTAATGGATTATATGCAACATTTTAAGATACACTTAACAAACGGAGGACCTACAATAACTGTGTGAAGCTGTTAGTGGTAATAAAACATCAACTGGTAGAAAATTATTTAAACCAAGCAATAAGTAGTGAAAGACGTATAGATCTAGACTTAAAGGAAGGAGTCATATATTGTAACAACAGTCAAACGCAAAGTAGGTTATCGTGGATAAAGAAGGTCTCGTACCTTCTTCTGAAGAATGAGATTGTGCACAAATACGCCACTTTATTCGCAGATGTCCAGTACTTAGAGAATTAGATGTAGATATTTCGGGAAATATCAACTATCAGAGAACGAAATTATAGATATTTTTAACGGTGTAGGAGTTGATAATTGAGCGAATCTAGTATATTATATAAAACTAGCTATTAATTATTGGAAACTGATAAACATATTTAATGATTAAGTATAATTTGTATGAAGTATTGTAAAAAATGTCTTATTTACATATTAGAACCATTTAAAATCTAAGCATTGAATGTTCTTCTATGTCGCTAGAACGGGGCAGGTGGTTGTAGTAAATGAGAGGGTTGCCAAAGGAAGTCTAAGTAATAAATATAAAATAAATATCGTACATACTTTCTTGTTCTTATAAACATAAGTTTAGGCAGAAGGCAAGTTGCCTTGCCAATTAACATACGTCAAAAAACCAATAATTGTTAACTATAAATAATTGTAAACTTAAATTAGAACGAATCTATCTATCTATCTATTTAATTCTTTTGTTGAGATGCTACAACAGAAAATTCAATTTTAAAACACAATTAATGTTAAATTGAATCTAGTTTCTTAAAATCTATCTTCTTCGTTTATTTAATGTATCTATTTATTTATCCAAATAAATAACAAACCCTAATTCAGAGAACAAATTTTGGCGGTAACTGCTGTGCCCTCTGCTGTCAAGGTTTGGCATCGGTTACCGGTTGCTAGCACAAGTAAATGCACCACTGTCCTACTTCTGTTTTCTTTCATTCTTTTTGCTAACGGGTTCCGAGCTTAACAAGACGCGTTTGCCTAAACCAATAAATATTACATATCACCTACTTATAACCTAATCCATTATCGTCTTCTTTTTATTCATTTTTCGTGTATACATACGAGTAGTTACAAACAAAATTAAACAATTTTTGAAAAAAAGTAAAAGAAAAAAGAAAGAATGGTGATTTTACTGCATGGCTGTTAGCCGTTAGCTGAATTGTGATATTAAAAATTTTCTGTAATTTAATATTGTGCCTAAATAGCTAGCTAGGCTTTTCCAACTGATTTCATGGTCCTCATTTAATATGTTTATCAGCTCATTTTGCTCAATTATATTTTTCTTAAACTGTGACACCATAAATTCATTTAACACAGGGCATCTTGATATGAAGTACGTCAGTGTTTCCTGGTCGTTCCTGTTGCATAGCGTACAGATGGTTGACATATCTGGTGCGAAATGATTTTCATTTAGTGGTCATATGTCATAGCGTGCTTTTATTATCATAGTTATTTCACACTGAGTTTAGTTGACTTTAAAATATTTTTTTCCAGCTACTGGTACCAGGTATTTATAAAAGTGGTTTGTGCTACCTGCTGCTTTTTCCAGCATTGCACTTCAAGAACAACTTTTAATGCCTCAATGAGCTGATTGCAGCGATTACACCAGTCTTCTTCTATCCCAGCATTCCATTGAAAAATATTGTGTTCTGCTCCCAGCTGATTAAGTTTATTTGCCTATACAACGTTTCCTCTTAAAATAGCTTTGGACAGCTTATGTGGCAATCTATCTGCGTTATACTATATAGAGCTAAAAGGGGACTGCATTGAATATAATAAAAAAACATTTTTAAAAATTTTTTTTTTTCATTTCCAAGGAGGTTACTTTTCACCCCACCTAGTATGTATTTATATCACTTGCATGTAATTTTGCCCGACTGACAAAATAATGCAATTAAATAAGTGCCACTGCATTACCGCGGTACACACACGCGCACAGAATTCAATGTCAAAAAATTAACCAAAAACTAAGCACGTCGGGGTCACCAAAATGTTTGAGGTGGCACTGGTTTGTGCTACCTTATTAATCATTTTAAAAAAAAGCGACACAATTTAAGTTTAAGTTCATTTGGTTTAATTTGCTTAACAGTTTTCGAATACGCGTTTAGTTTTGGTAGTTGTTACAGAATGATAAAAATAATGACATGAGCAATAAAAACAAAAGCGAATTGCATTACAAAGAAAACATGCAAGAAAGACAAGCGTATCTCTATTTGCATTTACAATTTATGTAATACTCTTAATTAACTACAGCTCTCTTCATCTGCTGCCGCGAACAATTATTTTATTCTTTCAATTTTCTCTCTTCCTTCCCTTGCACAACAACAAAGGCACACGATGCATGCCAATACACATACTCACATATACACCTTTACTTATATGTGATTTGCAAAAGCATTCAAAGCAAAGAGTATATTTTTTATACTTTTTGTTCAAAGCACGAACAACGAAATACACAGTCTCTCTCTTGGATCGATCTCAGTGACCAACATATACAAAAATAAGATAACGAAGAGTGCAATGCTCTTGTGCGTACTCAGAGAGGAAAAAATACAATAATAAAAAAATTCAAGAAGAAGCACAGCATGAAAATGTACGAACGTTTCTGTGCTTGGCTGTGGACAAAATTTAAAAATATTAATACTAAAAAAACTATATTTAAAATATTAAAAATCAAAAAAGTAGGTTTGCCATGACACTCATTGATAAGTTGCATTCTACTGGTGAAAGAGTTTTTAAAATCGGATAAATATTTTCGAAGATTAACCGTATCATCCAAACAAACATTACCTCTTTATTATATTATTATAGATTGTTGGGGAGTATTGTAGTACATCATACAAAATACCTTGTAACCTGATTGGCGTATTTTGTATCAGATTATTGAATATCGATTCAAGAGGTTTATGATCTGATTCAATTGTGAGTTCCTTTCCATAAACATATTCATGAAATTTTGTACAACACATACGAATTGCCGATGCTTTTTGAAGATTTGAGGTTGCTTTTGCTGTGACTCGGTAAATGCTCTTGTTGCATAAGCCACTGGTCTGCCTTCTTGCAATAAGCATACACCCATTGATTTGCTGCTTGCGTCTACTGATAACGTTACCGGTTTTTTTACATCGTAATATGCCAATACAGGTGTCGTCGTCAGTGGCATTTTAATGTTGTTGAACGCATTTTCCCAACTTGCAACTTCCCATCTCCAAGCTATTTCTTTGTGTAGCAAGATTATTAATGGTTCAGTTAATTCTGATAAGTTATTTATGAACTTACCAAGGTAGTTTACCATTCCGAACAACCTTTGCCATTCAGTAACATTTGTTGGCTGTTTAAGCTGGTGGATTGCTTTAATTTTTTCATCATCAGCAGCAATTCCGTCTTGTTTGAAGATGTATCCAAGAAACTTCACAGATTTCTTTTCGAATTCGCATTTTTCTTTATTTAATGTGAAACCTGTGTCTTTTATTCGTTACAACACTACTTCCGTTCGTTTTCGAAGCTTTTCTAACGTATCAGCATATATGAAGATATCGTACATTGCTACTTCACAACCTTCACAACTTCGTGAAAAATTTACTCCCACTCGTTTTGGCAGCTATTTCTTCAACTGTCTTCATTGGGTAATGGCGACGCTAAATATTTTTATTCAGCTCTGTTGGATTCATACATACTCTTAGCTTACCCTTGTTGACCACCATCATTGGGCTGACTGCTGGTGTTGGCTCAGTGACACTTTTAATGACTCCAAGGTTGATCATATTCTATAATTCTTTTTTGACTGCATCTTTCACAGCGTATGGTATTTTCCGTGATGATCTTGAATTTAGGATTTTCGATGAAATCGATGTCGTATTCAAAGTTTATACAACATCCTAATTGATTGACCCTCTTCACGAAGCCCAATTGCTCACAATCATCACCAAGATCGTTTGATATTCTTCTTTTATCACCTTAAATATCACAGGCTTTGTAATGTTGTTTTTATTTCTTAATATTTGAAATTTTGTTTTTGTTTGCCCCAAAACATTAATTAGCCCTCCATCATAAGATTTTCAATTTCGTGTAGCACACTTTTCCATTTTTGCCTTTAATTGTCTGGCTACTTGCAACGAAATTACATTATAAAATGCTCCTGTGTCCAGCTTAACTGTTATTTGTTTATCGTTTGCCGGTAAATTTTCACTCCATCTATCAGCAATAGCACTGACCTCAGCTGTGATTGCACCTAAAAAGTTGAAGTCATCTTCACTTTCACTGTCTGTACCCGCTGTTTATAACATCCACTTTTTTGTTTTTTTAATTTACTTTTTTGTATATTTTTAATTCAAATTCTTTTGTTTTCATTTTTATTATTTGACTTTGATTTACATGCAACGCAAAAGTGTCCAGACCTGCCTCATTTTCTGCACTCTTTTTTAAAAGCCGGACAGCTCTGAGGTCCATGCGTCGTACAACATCGCCTGCAGGGAAATGTTTAATCTATCTTATTTATTTTATCTACCTCACCATTTATTTCTCTTATTTGTCTGGTAGCCCGTTCAGCTGCTCGACAGATTCTAATTGCCATCTCAAAGTCAAAGCAAAAAGTCATCAAACAGCTTACCATCTTGTTGCTTAATCCGGTGGAATTGACACCTCTCAAAAGTCATGTTGCGCGTCGGTGCAAAATGTTCACTCAATCTTCTTTTTAGTTGGAATAAGTCTTCCATCTCGGCATCCGTAAATCCAAAGTTATGTATAACCCGCATTGCCTCTCGACCGATCACTGCTTTAAAATTTACCACTTTAATTCCATCACCTTCATCGATTAATTTGGAAGATATTGCATAGCATTCGTACACGTCTAACCACTCCGTCCACTCTCGTGACATGACTAATCATTAACGGTTAAGGTGGTCTAATACTCATGTTTTTAATAAATTGCTCTTATTTGATTTTATTCAATTTCAATTTATTTATATTTCTTGTGGTCCAATGTACTGTACTCACACATACACTATTACTCCGTTAATGTATACCACAAAATATCAAAATCATATTATGTATATACATATAAGTTTGTTTTATCACCGTTTATCGTTTGGCCGTTATTCTTACGGTTTTTATATACTTAGTTTTCCTATCACAGTTTATCTTTCGGCCGCTATTCTTACGGTTCTTATACATATAATAGTTTTTCTATGCACACTCTTGATGATCTTTTACTTTTGTATTACATATCTGTTTCATCCACTGTATTGTCTATAAAATTTTCACCGGAAATCTTATTTTTATTCCTTATTTCAATCTTTCTATCACTCCAATTTTATATACTTTTATCGTTCTATTCACTCGAGTTTTCGGCACCATGTAATATGATAGACTTTGGTTGGTTGTAAGTCTAAGACTGACTTTAAGAGAAGTGTTTATGTTAAGTATTATATGTATAACAGATTAGTATTAGTATAACAGGGATATTATTCTATTTATCCTACACTCTACATAAAAGTTTATTTTAGGAAGTGGTCGATTTATTGAGATTTGGAAGCTCTATCTTCCCCAATGCCCCCAGATTTTTGGATTGAGATCTGGACTTTGAGACGACTACTCTTGAATTGAAATGGTGGCTCTGACAACTGTAACAGCTTTTGCTCATTACTGTGTATAAATCTCTGTTTTCGGAATTAATATGCAAGGGAAGGAAGACGTAGAATGTACAAATTCTATCTATTCGTATGTTTTCTATTAACAACTTAGTAAGATCTTGTATCTTATTATTTGTGTTATGAATTTTGTTTAAATTATTACAAGAAAATAAACTAAACCAACATTTTAACAAAAATATTAATGATCCTCAACACTTAAATTCGCGCCATTAAACTCATCTGACAAATTTGTATTCATCCATAAAGAAGTCCCTTTCACATCTTCCTCCAAACACAGCACAAATTCTAACGCCCAACGTATTTGTTCAACAATCAAATTGTTTTTTCGTGGTTGATTGCATTGAAAGGTGCAAAGTCTGTACTGCAAACATAAATATGTATGTTTTTATTTAAATCTCAACAAGATACAGACATAAAACATAATGTTATAAGTAATATCCGCCCTTAATAGTCACAGTTCGGCATAATTCCGTTGCCAAGATCAGAAGTTCGAACATATCGAGACTTACTGCTCCACCATAAAAAATTCGGGGAAGGTAGTATCGCTATATTACCGTAATTGTTTTTGCGTGGAAAGGTTTTTCATGAATCATATTTATTAAAATAATAAATATTTATTAAAATATTAAATATTTCTTAAAAAAGAATATTTTAAAAAAATCCGAACTTCCGCTACTGACCTTTGAACGCACACTCGACTTATATGTATCTCTTACACACTAGCCTATCAAGGTAATTTAATTTCTAGCAGCGGACGCACGATAAACTGTATTTTTGTATTTATTCAGATTTTCATACAAAAAGTGAAAATTACCAACTTTTCTGGTGGATTTTCTAGATATTTTCTAATTGGGTCATAACGAACACTACAAAATCAGCCAAATAGTGCAAAGTATATATAAATTACTAAAGGATCTGTAGGGAGTATCGCACAGTGGCAGACGATGAAGCAGGGGTACTTGCAGGCAGACTGCCAATTGATCTGGAAGCCCTGGCTGCCAGGGACAAGTACATCGCACGGGTATCCTCTCAGGTAGCAGACATGGAGGAGATTAAGTCCAGATACCTGAACATTTGGCAGCACAGGTGGAGTAGGGCAGAGTCGCGGAGGATACACCAGCTTATCCCAGATATTACGAATTGGCTTAAGCGTCGTTCTGGTGATGTGGAGTTCGAATTTACTCAATTCGCAACTGGCCATGGCTGTTTCAGGCAGTATCTCCACAGGTTTGGGCACGCTGTGGATCCGTTCTGTGGTCTGTGCAGAGATGTCGTGGAGGATCCGGAGCATCTTCTTCATGAGTGCCCCCGTTTCGAAACGGAGCGACGAAGAGTGTATGCGCGCCTTGGATCTCCTTGCAGTTCACATGAGATTGTAAGGCGCATGGAACCATCGGTGGATGACTGGGCATACTTCTCTTCTGAAATTGCCAACATTATGAGGGGGGCTCGAATGTACGAGCGAACAATAGCGCCTGCTTAATTTTTAAGCTTATTATCCCTCCCTACGAAGGAATGCTGCGGCGGTGCCGTAGGGATTGAAAGAGGCTTGAGGCGAGAGGGGTTTTTTAGTCGGTAGGCTAATGAATCCGACATAACTTGTGGCACGGGTTATAGGTATCTTTGGAAGATTTTTTTACCACCTTGTTTCGCACAACAAAAAAAAAATATATATATATATAAATTACTTGGCGCTACGGCTTCTGAGTCACGAGATGTATTAAAGATAAACGAGACAATTTTTGGTACATTTCTGAAAGAGCGTAAGATTCTGACATGCGTCCCCTTTTTAAAAACGTTTTCACGTTAAAAATATCGATGAAAATGCTTTTCAGGCAATGAAATTTCATTTTGCCGTAAGTAAAATAACTCCACATTGTGAAAATACTCTTCTACACTTCAAACTTTGGTGGCCGAACTACGCCAACTTTAGTGGCCTAGCTATAGCAACAATTATTGTTTCGGACCACGTCTTACCTGCCGAACTAAGTATCACAACCTTACCCTATTTATTAGAACCCTACAATAGTCAACACCAAACAAATAATTATCTTCTCCCCCTCAAACGAAGCATGTGCTACACGCAATACTATTGCTTGAATACCTGGTCAGGTACCTAGAAAGTATAAGAGGTCTGCATGAATGCATTTAAAATGGAATTTTTGGTACTCATGCTCAAAGGAATAAAGTTGACATACATTTAATTTTAATGAATTTTAATAAATGTCTGTAGTTGAGTGGATGTTTTATGCATTCATTCAAAAAAAGCGGCGACGAATTGAATTGAATTTGTAATTGCGTGTTATGTGCGGTTTTTCTCATTTCGCCTCTATGTAAAGAAAACGAATAAATGCAAATAAGTGCAATATATTTTTTTTTCATCTTTTCGTTTTTTTACACATTTATTTCATTTAAATCGTTATGAGTGTCGATCGTTTATGCAACGCTCTCTCGAATAAAAAAATCGTACTCATTCTGTGTAGCCACGAGCTTTTTCGTGGCCCTATGTGTGCGAAATTAATGAACACAAAAATTGTATTAATTATTTTAAGATTCACAATTTATTTAGACTTAGAAAACTAGTTTAATTTGTCTTTTCTTTATTTGTTTTAATGATTTGAAATATGCACAAAACGATGCGATAAATGAAAATTAACTTAAGTTGGATTATTGTATTGTATTTTGTATTCTTTTAGATTTTTTTATATTTATAATTTTTCAAGATAAAAGATTAATTATACATTGCACACGTTGTTGTTGGTTGTTTGCTGCACTTGATAATGATAACGATGTTGTTGTTGCTTTTATAGTTGATAATAATGACGATGTTATTGTTGCTTCTATAGTTGATGACGATGATACTAGTGATGTTGTTGTGATTGCTGATGTTACTGTTAGCGTTGTTGTTGCCAAAATGTTGTTGAATTGTTGCCGCTGCTAGTGCTGATGTTTCAAACCATCAGTACGCATTGCCAACTCGACGAAATGCTAACAGCAACTAGCATAAGAAATCACTGAATATAGCATGAAAGGCGCCAGAAGCCGCAGTAAATGAATCAGGACCTTATTTGTACGATCAAGACCTGCTATGTTTTCATATATTTGATTTGCATAACCAAACACATTGCTTGAGTGTTTGGTTGCCGAAAATGAATACGAAATTCAATGGTACTCAATTATGATAAGCAAGGGAATGTATTCGTATACGAATATATTCACATTATTCACTTCAGTGAATACCCTATACTAGTACTCTATATAAAATTCCTTATATACTATAGACAGGACAGACAATTTGAACTTAAACTTTAACGTTCTCATTTTTCTCTTTTTGGTACGGGTTCCCATGAAATTGTTGTTGGAAACATAAGATTTTTGCGGGGAACTTTGAGTGGAAAGAGAATTTTTAGAGTGAAACAACAATTTTGAGAGCGAAACATAATTTCGATGTTCGAATTGTCGAGTCATTATAAGGATATAGTCTTTGTCTACATTTTTTGTATTCTGTATTCATTATACAATAAGCAATGAAGGTAAAATATAAGAAAGTACTCCCTCTATTATACTCATTCTAAATGAATACATTGAGTAGTGGTGCTCACGCTACATTTATGCTATGTGTATACTCACTGCACAGAGAACGTTGTTGTTGTCGCGCACGAATTTGCCTAGTATACAGTGGATCAAAATTGAGTAGATGCAGGTTGGTATGGGTTTTATTTTTTATAATCTCTGCCATCTTCTTTTTCACTTTGGGACTCATTTGCTTATGAACTAAGGAATACGTGGTAGGTTGGAATGTTGCTTTAATAAATAAAATGTATTCAGCCACTGTGCAACGTATGAAGCCATAACCATAATGATTATAATTATTGGTGATGTCAGTGAAATCGAGAACAGACATAAGCATAAAATAAACGAAACAGATTAACCAAAAAACCAATCGACTATCAGCTATTCAAGCAGATAATAGACATATAATGAGGAACAAATAAACGAAACGTTGCTTTTACAGCGGTTGATGCTAGCGTTGCTGTTACCATAACAGTAGTTGTTCGCTAGCTGATGCATGCCACCGATCGAGCTGTGCGTCGCCGCTGCCAAAATGTTTACTTCAATCAGCATCACTTGATAATGAGCTCTTGCCTTGTGCACTAGCTGCTCACTGCTCGCGTTTATTGCTTAAAAAAAAAAAAAAAAAATCCAACCAATCAAGGAATCAACAACCAAACGTACCGAATCCATCTAAACGTAGACTTCAATTGAAATGCATACTGCTTCACTACATCAACAGCATCGTATTAATATTACACCAACAAATGTCAGTCAAAAAGAAGGTTATTCCATGACTGATCTACGCTTTGGTTCTACTCATCATCATGTGTCGGCAACAGCACTACCGCATGGATCTCACCCACAACAGTCACAACAACTGCAGACTCCGACAACGCGTCCTTATCAAGGCTTGAAAACATGTAAGCAATTCATTTAAATAAATGTTAAAAGTATATGCTTTTTCAAAGTTTCTAGTATAGTTGCGTATTTTCTTGCCCAATCTAATAGTTCATAATATAAATAACCAATTTTGAATTTTGTTTATAACATAAAACACGAACTGCCTTATAAGAACAAATAACAATTTTACTTTGTATACATATTATGTATGTATGTATATTAAACTTACTATTCGAGATTTTGTATGAGGAGGCAGATGCGGTAATTGCCTAGTAGCCATTGGTGAAATAAGACTAGAAAGAGATCGTTTGCTTGTTTGTATACAAAATGAAAAACAAAACAAACAAAAAAAAAATTAATTCGACAGAATTCATTTAATGAAAATCATAATTATTGTACTAGAAGCTCGCACGAAATGAGTACATATAGTTGTTTGCCACTAAACGACATTGACGAACGAATAATTTTTATCATAAAATATTATTTACTATATATTAAATCTACAAGTGTCGATAATGGTGATAGCATGGTCTAAACCAGCGGTTCTCAAACTCTTTTTTTCACGTACCATTCATGTGCAAAGTAGATTAATTGAGTACCATTGAACTAAATAAAACAATTTGTGCTGCCTGTACGTATTTATTGAACTTGCAGTGTAATAAGAAATACTGATATCCGTGCAACAGAACAGAATGTTATAGTATTAAAAAAAAAGCAATGTGCCTCACTTATTGTGGCTTACAGTGGTATTTTAGTATCACGAACAGCTGTTATTTGTTTTGATTATACATACAAATGGAACGTTGTGGCTAATTGTGATGATTAAAATGGACATTTTGTGAAAAATATATGATTGAGAACAATTTGAAGTGTATGCAAATAATTCTTGCAGGTTCCTTTTCCATTACTGCTACTTATTTTATTAATATTTAAAGGAAAAATTACAATTTAAAGTTTTCTTCAAATTGTTTGTGCAATGGTCAGCTGTTTTATGCGCGGCGTGCAAAAAAAATGAAGAAGAAGACATATGACAATCACAAAAAACGACGAAATTATGAAAATGCTGCCAACCTACATGGGAAAATTGCCTAGCCCTGTTAAGACTGACCATTCAAAAAAATCGAATCTTAGCGTATCTATTTGAGATTAGCATCTCTCAATCGAGTCACACTACAACAACAACCCCTCATTTTTGCCATTTTCCCTGTTGTTGTTGTCAAATGAAACTCGAATCATTGTCGCATCTTCATAGATTCGCATCTTAGCTCAATGTAAAGCCACTATTAGATAAGCAGACTGTTGAAGTGAAACCGCTGAACAAAATGGTAGGAATGAAGTTTTAAAATAATTACCAGAGTTGTGTTTTATAATGTTATTCATTTATTTCATTTTTTGGTGATACAAACGTTATAAGAGGCTTATGGTAACTGAAATAAGATACAAATATTCGTGTCTCTACCGTTTTTAAGTATACTATAAATATAGCGTCTATTGTTGTTCCATGTTTTGTTGTTGATTTTGCCGGATTATTTGACATGGTCAAATCAAATTTTTCTTTGAGAAAATTCAATAGTGGCGCTGATAATTCTTTGCCAAAATCTTCATTAAAATCTCCTCCAAGAATTATAGGGATTTTATCTAATCCAAGATTAAGAATTTTAGCTACTTCAAAAGAATATAATAGTAGTGATTTGTGAATGAAGGCAATATACAATATATAGGGCCACCACTACCACCTGTTGATCGTGCTCTGTCCTACATTGACAATGGCATACTTCTCCTACTTTATCTAGAAGTACTGCAAATGACAGCGGTTGGTTGACGTTTACTTCCACCGAAGGGGTTAACATTTGAGCTGTATCATTTCTATTATGATAGATAGCCACACCACCAGATCTAGCATTTTTTGAATTTAACAACACAGTTAAAATTCGGTATGGAAATATCTTCGTTTTCATTCACCCATCACCGTAAGAATAAGAACGTTTGAGTGTTTCGCAATATCATCTATGACATCCGCACAATGATCCACCAATTCCGATTCTAATGTAATGAGTAGATTTAGAGAAAGTCGGTCGAATTCTAGTCTTAATGGCTTTATAGATGCAGGATATTTTCTGCCATGATAGAATGTAGAATTCTTATGTTTAGATACAATACACAATTTCTCAATGGTAGTCACTATGGATAAATCAACGTACAATAATTGTACGGAGTGGGTTTTTTCGTATTCATATACGATTTCTTCGAATGTACCACCTTGCGATTTATGAATTGTCATTGAACAACTAGATATTAGAGAAAAATGGCTCCGTTTAGCTATTATCGTTTTGTTGTTATTTAATTGTCATAGTCTTTGGCTGTTGTTTTTATATTGTGTACAAAACTAAACAGCAGCAACAACAACAACAGCAACAAAACATCAACGACACAAGCAAGAGATTAACCGACCTATTCTCGTTGTTTTTGCGTTGAGAACTCATATAAAGTAAGCTTTTATCATTTTTGTGATTCTCGCATAAGTTGTAAGCTGCACTGTTAGAAAAGCTTTTTTTAACACCAGTCTATAAAGTGTATGTTACCAGTCAGTAAACTTTAGTTTATGCAAGTTTTCCAACTTAGAAGAAAATGAAAATATGTTGAATATATAAAATATTTTATAAAAAAATCTTCTACAAAAAAGAAAGCATGTGTTTTTTAGGGGTTCTCCGAGTATTTCTGACTATTTTTATTATTTTTTCTGATGTTGATTTTTTCCCCCAAGTTGACATGCCTGATTTTATCTTATATGTATTTGCAAATGTATGCAATTGATGGCACAATATTTTTGGAAATCGATAATTTTTCACAAAACTATTGTAATAATAATCACGCAATGATTTTATCACATTTCCTTTTCGACAGTTTTCATTATATTCTAAAATTTCCCCGAGAAATCAACAAATCGAAAGATTACCCATTTTACAAAGCGATAACAGTGCACACAAATTAGCATTTTTTCTCACAAACAAATTAACACCTCCTCAGCAAATGATGTTAAATTGTTTGCGTAAGAGCTTTCCTTGACAGCGCAAAAAAACAATTACCAGCAAGTTAATTGTATGTTAGGCGTTAACAGACATACAATTTTTTTGTCATCGCCTTGAGAATAGGTCGGTAAACACAGCACTTATTCACTAAGCTACAGACGCACAAGTAAATGCTTATCCCCTTCACGTCCCTAAAGCATCATCATCTTGATTTCCGTAACGTTTTTTTTTGGACTTACACCTCACTAAAGAAGTTTCACTTCAAACAACTTTTTTAAAAGCTTTTATTGAAGAACAAAGAGTTTATAATAATATAATAATTTACATCACCTTAAAAGTCAGTGAGAATAATGAGTCTGATGCCACTATGGCAATAAGATAAGAGATGTTAGGTTCAGTTGTCGTCAACTTCATGCGCAAAATTAGGCCAACATTAACCGACCTATTCTCAAAATTATCACATAATTGGACAAAAAAGCTCGTTGAAAGCTTCGCTGTTAAAAAGAGCTGCTTTAGTAATAATCTGTAAAGTGTATGTTAGCAGTCTGTAAACTTCAGTTTATGCAGGTTTGCCAACTTAAAGAAAATGAAAATATGTTGGAAATATTAAATATTTAAGAAAAAAAAATATTGTACAAAAATGAAAACAGGTGTTCTTTAGGGGTCCTCCGAGAAATTCTGACTATTTAAAATTTTTTTTCTGAATTTGATTTTTTCCCCCAAGTTGACAAGCTTGATTTTTTCTTATATGTATGTATTTGCGAATATATGCAATTGATGGCACAATATTTTTGAAAATCGATAGTTTTTCACAAAAATATTGTCCTGCATTGAAAATGGATCACTATGATCACGCAATGATTTTAACACATTTCTTTGTCCATAATTTTCTTCATCTTCCACAATTTCCGCGAGCAAATAACAAAAAACAAGATTATCCATTTTACAGAGCGATAACAGTGCACACAAATATTTAACATTTTTGTCCAATTATCGAAAGACACGCTCGACAGACTATCTTGGCTGAATGATAGTCGATTTCAAAAGATTTGATGATAGGAGTTTTATTTTATATGGAAAAGTGGCTTAACAGCGACCGCAAGATAATGTTAGGCGCTGTCCAACTGTGTAATAATTTTGAGAACAGTTCGGTAAAACAACACTGCCAAATACTAATTAATACCTTTAAAAAATACTTCAAAGAGGACTATTCTGAATTCCTTTGGATACGAAACCCCTGTATTTTGGAGATCATTCTCGAATCACTAACAAACGACGAAAAAGAGTCTTTTATAAAGCTATCTTGCGATGGAGGTTTAAAAATGGAATTTGACACAACGTTCTATTTCATTTTCAATTTGGCAAACCTGCATAAACTTTTTTGCCCAATTATGTGATAATTTTGAGAATAGGTCGGTTATGCTATTAATAAGATCGTCCGTCTCACTTATTCTAAGTTCAGTTACAAAATTTTCCAAATTAGAAAATAATTTGTCATCTACCATAAACCGATTTGTAGTTTTGCCTTGCAAACTTAAATTCAGGTAATTCAGTCGATTGAACATGTCTGCCAAAAAAGCTAGTGTTGTTAACCACAACTCGTCTGTTAATCGATCTTGCAGTTCAAAATTAGTTTCCATCAAAAACAATTGTACTTCGGAACGCAACTCGAACAACCTGCTTAACATTTTCTCCTTTGAAAGACATCTCACCTCTGTGTGCAGCAGCAACTGAATATGAACACTGACCATTTCAGAACACAATTTTGAAAATAAACGGCAGCTTAAAGCTCGGGATTTTATAAAAATTACTACCTTGATGGCCTCCTAGAAACCCTTTTAAATTGATCCGGTATTTTCTCCTCCCTGTGGATATTGCAATGGGTAAAAGTAGAATTTTCTGCCACTGATTTCACTTTGTTGCTAACACCTACGTATTTTCCTGTCATAGCGTCATAGCGCACGCACTGTAAGAACAGAAACGAACGCATTTCTTTCAGTCTATTCCAGTTTCCGAAAAAAAGTCATTAAGTCTTTTGAAAATTTCTTCGGCCGTTGTTCGTGTTGGGAATTTCTCACAAAATAAATTATCTTCTCCTACTTTAGTTTGACATATATACCGCACATAAACTACTAGTAGGGCGAAATTTGTTATATCTGTGCTCTCGTCGAGTTGTATGGTAAAAAAATTACTATTTTTGACTCGTACTAATAATTGTTCTTTAATGTTCGATGCCATCATTTCAATCCTTGGACGGACGGTATCTGTTCTGTTGCGAGTTTTTATGAGTTCGCGGGTAACCATTCACATTGGCCTTTTGCGAGTTTGCGAGTTCTGAAAACAGCTGTTTTTTGTTTTGGTTATACATACAAATAGAACGTTGTGGCCAATTCAGAGAAATTTTTTTTATTTTTTTTTTTTATATTATTTATTAGGAACATTAAACCACTTAAAGTCATAAAATATTGTTGTTAGGACTATAAACAGTTACAGGGATTGATTTGAAATCAGTTTAGGAAAGGGTAAATTTTATTTAATTGAGAGTTGGTAAGTCGTTTGGATGAAGCTTTTTTAGCCGCCTTTGAATCACCGTCCTGGTTAGTGACTCTGCGAGAGGATTTGGGTGGGAGACAAGTCTGTCATTGTATCGGCTACTATGAAAGTTTATTTCCTGTAAAACTGTAGGTAGCTGAGATCGTTGTGAAGTGTCGTATTCCTGACGAACCATGGGGCATCAGTGATTGTCCTGAGGGCCTTATTTTGAAGGACTTGTATTTTCCTACGATTTGATGGGCGTGATGTACCCCATAGCTGGATACCATATTTCCACGAAGGAGCAACTATCTGCTTGTAAATTAAAAGCTTGTTTTCTAAGCTAAGTTTGCTTCTTTTGCAGAGAAGAAGAATTTAGCAGAGAGCACATTCTCGTTGCTACACTCAATAGTAGCGTGCCTGTCATCGCATTTAACACAGCGATTTAACTTGGAGCAGTATTTTTGAGTGTGCCCATATTCCTGCAATCTATAGCACCGAGGTGGAGAAACACGTAGACGTGGTACCTTAAAGATAACATTTTAGTGGCAGAGTCGTTTAGTTTGAACAACAGATTTATAGTAATTTTATACTGCTTAAAATTTGTTGTTTTTAAGCAGGTGTTTAACAATGTTTTTTTTTAATGCAGTCAGCTGTGTTTTGTTTTCTTTATGCAAACAAATTAAACGTTGTGGCTGATTGTGAGAAATTAAAATGGAAATTGTACGAGAAATACATGATTGAGAACAATTTGCATTGTATGCAAATAATATTTGCAGTTTCCTTTTTTATTCCTGCCATTGATTTTATTAATATTTAATAAAAAAATTACAATTTAACATTTTCTTCAAATTGTTTTGTGAATAATCAGCTGTTTAATGTAGAGAATGACCAAAAAAAGGTGGATATGACCGAAAACTTGGCAGCACTGTCGCAAAGTGACCAATATCATTACAAATTTACTACTAAAACAACAAAATTCAGTCATTTTCCCTGTGGTTGTTGTAGATTCGAGTTCGTGCGAGTTCGTCGAGTGTGAATACACTATAACTACTTATTTTAACAATGAACGGAGGCATAACTACATAACAATATCGAATGGTCAGATTTACAATGGCATGAGTGGTTTGATGGATATCGTAGTTAGTTATATATCAATCTGCGTTAAGAATTACTCGAAGCATTTTAGATTATTATGTCTGGATTATGTTTATGTTCGTTTTCTTGGCAGTGCCCCATAGTTGAATGCCGTACGTCCATATAGGCTTAATTACACTTAAGTATAACACCAGTTTTCCACTGGTTGACAGTTTAGATTTGTTGTTGAACAGTATAGTTGCTTAAATTTAGGTATAAGCTGGTCTTTTTACTTTTGGATGTGATACTTCCAAGTCAGTTTACTGTCAATATGCAAGACCGGTACTTTGCTACATTACTTAGTGGGATCTCAGTACCTTTTATTTTTAGTTGTCTTGGCTAATAAGTTGTCCGTGTCGTGTATATCACTTGCGTCGTTTTCAATTCATTGACTTTAATTTTCCATTTATCAAACCAAGAGCTTATTTCGTCCAAAATGTCTTGCAGCTTAGTTGTAGCTGCAGCTAGATTATTGTGCGAGTATATTAGTACTGTATCGTCAGCGAAGGTGGCCACCATTGCCGAACTGTCTTCTGGAGTTGAGATGTCAGATGTATATAGGGTATACAGCATAGGTCCAAGGACGCTGCCCTGCGGGACTCCTGATTTTAAGTATCAAGGTAACTTTTGATGATTTCGCATAGGTCATTTGGTAGTACTGTCTTAATTTTTCTATATCCAGAAACACACTCACACAATACTTTTTTTAACAGATCCCCTGAGATTTTGTGTGTTACTCTGTGAAATTGTGACTTTGTCTGAATCCGAATTGGTGGTCAGGTATGATTTTGTTCACTTCCAGAATTGGTTGAATTCTGGCTAGGAGAAGTCGTTCAAATACTTTTGATAATGAGGCCAGTAAGATGATTGGTCTGTACGATGACGTCATGGTCTGATTTTTGCCCATTTTAGGTATAGCTATTATTTCAGCTACTTTCCATAAAGATGGGTAGTATCTTAGTCGTAATATCGCATTAAAGAGGTTTCTAATACAGATTATTGCCTTTATAGGGAGCTCTTTGAGTAACTTTCCAGTTGCCAGTTCCAGTCATATCCTGGCCATTTTTTCAGGGAAGTGCTCTTTTCGATATAGTGTCTGACTTCTTTGGCAGACATTTTGTTTATTCTGTACTGCGGTGGAGGAGTCTTGATGTCCAAATTGGGGTTACTATTAGATTGGTTATTAGTAAAAGTTTGTTTATAATAGTCAGCAAGTAGTGAAGCTTTGTCTGATTTAGTTCTAGCCCTAGTTCCATCCGACTAATTGAGTGGCGGCTGGTGGATGGTACGATTCGTAAGATGTTTAGCGGCCTTTCACAAAGAGTATTTAGTGTCGGACGTCGGAGATAGTCACTTTAAGTAAGTAGCAAATTGATCATTTTTGAACTTCCTTGGGTCTTTGATTGCTTTATTTAGCTGTGCTTTGTCTTTTGGAGATCTCGTCCTTAGCCAGATTTTACGTAGTATGTTTTTGTTCTCGATGAAGCTTTTAATTGAGCTCTGTGTACTACTTCGTTAATGTTGTCATTCAAATATGCTACCGCCTTTCAATATCGCCCTGTTCCTTAAGAAGTACATTTATAGAGAAAATAATGTCAATAAATTCCCTGTATCCGTCCCAGTCAGTTCTTCTATTGTACATTTTGCAAGCGGGTGGAACCGTTTTTATTACGCAACTATGTATATTCAATTTAAATTGGAGAATGGTCTGAAGAAAGTTCAAGTCGGGAGACAATTTATAAATGTGTTTTATTCTAGTTGTTCTCTTCACGCAGTGAATAGTATTATAAGTTTGTGATGAAGTTTGTTACACACAGAAGGAGACCTCAAAGATCCCATAAAGTATATATATTCTTGATCAACGCGACGAGACGAGTAGATCTAGTCATGTCCGTCTGTATGTTTGCATGTATGCAAACTAGTCCCTCAGTTTTTGAGCTAGAAAGCTCAAAGCTCGGAGCTTTCTTTTTACCATACGCAGTATATTTGTCGGAATCAGCCGAATCGGACCCATACAAACCGTGATCCAAATGAACGTTATTATTAGTAAAACATTTTTTGCTTTTTACACTATCGAAAGATCAATGAAAGTTCTTATTAGAAAAACTTTTTTGTTTTTTGTACTATGGAACTAAAATTTGGACAATATAAGTGCCTGATCTATATCCATCAACCAAGACACTCGGACTACTAGCAGGGGTGTGAAAAGTATTACAACTTCGGCATAGCTAAAGTTAGTTTTTGTTTTTAATATTTTTTTTTAGTATACAAAAATCAATTAAATCCGGTATTTTAGTCCGGTCGGTTGGCCAATATGTGGGTTCGCCAGTGCTTAAATGCTTCCCTCCAATCATATGAATCACTTAGTATATTTTCCCCCTTAGTGTTTGTCAGTCTAGATTCCCAGTTTACATGTTTAGAATTGTAATCTCCTGCTGCGATAAGCTTCGGACCAAGCTCTTTTAAGAGAGCTGATGAGATTGTGCGTTTAGGTGGGCAATGGACCATATTTTTCATTCAATAGCAATTTGGTCGATGTTCATATATAGCGTATTGGTAGCTCTCAAGCTCAACATGACGTATATTCATTTTAATAATAACAGCAGAGCCACCATGACCTGACCCATTCGGGTGGTTTGTTTCATTTATTTTGTACTCTGGAATGCTTAAATAGTAACTATTTGGGCAGGTTCAGAGATAAGTGCTAAGTCAATTAAATTTTCATTTAGGAATAGTTGAAGCTCTAAAATATGTTTGTGTAGTCCATTCGCGTTCCAACCAATTTTTCTTTTATTTTCCATTTTGTTCGTCAAGCTTAGTTACCAGGAGTGTTGTTATGTTCATCATGTTAGTCACCTATTGAATCAATTGTTTCATAATGTTTTTAAGTTCTGTGGTATTGTCAACTGGCATGTTGTTAGTGATCTGTCAGGGGTCGTCGAATTGCCAGTAGAGCTTGCTTTTACCTTTTGTGCTGGTCGACTGGTTGGGTGAGGCTGGAAAGAAGTAGCTGCAATTTGCGCAAAGCTTATACCATTCTCCACTTTGTTGGATGTTACGATCATCTGTTGTTTTTTATTATCATCTGCCAATATTTTGGGTCGAAAGGCAGGAAACCTTTGAATTTTGAGAGCTTTATAAACTTCGCACCTCTTATAGTTGGCTGCGTGAGCTGCACCCCAGAGAGTGCATTTGGTTTTGTTTGCCAATTCCATTTGACAGTCGATTGGCTTATGATTCCCAGTGCATTTAACACATACTGGATCTTTAAAGCAATAGTTTCGGGTGTGTCCGTATTTCTGGCAGATAGTACATCGTCCTCTTATTGTGGGGGTCCTCAAATTGGATTTTGGTGTGAAGTAATGTGATTATTTTATAAATATTTTTGTTGGTTGGGCTACTTGTTAATTCGCTTGAGAATATAGGTGATGGTTTATTGGTTGGTTTATGTGGTTTATTTATATTGTGTATTTTTATAACTTTATACCCTAATTCACTAAATTCTTGTTTTAAATCTTCAGTGTCCGATGATGGTGTCTAAGCATTACTTTAAAATCACGTTCGTCTTTAGGCTTGAACGTGTAGTATTTAATGCTTCTGCATTTCAGAATTTTTGTACTTAAACTATTATGTTGGGGTTCCGACAACTGGATATGAACTTCGTTATTGGGTAGGGCTTTGAGTACATAGTTGTACCCTAGTAATTCAGTCAGTGCATTAGTTAGTACATTAATGTCTTCTACCCCTTGCACATAAATTGGTGGTGGATTGTAAGCTTTTTTTGAAGTCTGTTTGGTGTCTTTTTCCGGTGCTGCACTGTTTTGTTACTCGTAATTTGTATAGTTTTCGTCTGCTAGTAGTTTGTATAGTTTTTTGTAATTTACTTCTTTCGTTTTTGGTATTGTTTTGCGTTTGTTCTGTTGATTTGTCTGGTGATTGCATTTTACGGTTTCTATTGTTTGATTTTGGTTGCTCAGAAGCAGGTTTATTATTGGTATTGTTTTCATTTAGTACTTGAGTGGGTGTATTTATTGAAGGCGTAACTGTCGCAGAATTAACAAATGACACAATCGAAGCGTTGTTGTTGTTGAGAACATAGGTCTCGGTGTTAGTTGTTGTTGCGGTAACTGCATACAATTAAACTATGGAACACAGAGCAGGAGAACAAGAATTTGCTCTGCGGTCTGGTGACTTGGTGGCCAGTAACGAAGATTCATTTCTGCTCTTGGGGCCAGAAGAGACAAACGAGACATATGCATTTCTTACTGTCTTTGTTGGTGGTTTCTGGATTTTTTGATGAGCAAAGTTTATCTTAACGGTTTGGTTGTTGTTCTTGGTTTATAATGTTTTAATATTCACACATGAAATGGTTCGCATGGAAAAGAAAAATAATAATTGTATGCACACGATCAATCTATTTTATGAATATGAAAAGTTTTTCTCACGCAGAGAACGACAACATAACTGTAAACTATTGGCGTCACCTCTATTTCTTACACCATGCACGACATTGAACCATACAAAATAGGCATGACTCGTCACGATTTTAAAACGAGGAGGGGATTCCCCGTTGAATAAACGCCTACAACAGTGTTGCCATTTACAAAGCTAACAATAATTTTATTTGAAGGAAAGAACATAATATCTATTATCTGTTCGCGTACCACCTTTGGAGGCCTCACGTACCACTTCTAGTACGCGGACCACAGTTTGAGAAACAATGGTTAAACCATTAACTGCTTCATTCGATGGTTGCGCAAGCTTTTCGTTTTCAAAGCAATCAAAATCGAATGGTATTTAATTAAATATCCCCACTAAACAACTATCAACCGTCCTATCAACCATTGAACACCAAGGAAGAGTGAAAAAACATATTAGTTTCAAATTAAATCAAACTGAAATGAATAGACCTCACTAGACAATTTAAGTTTGGTTTCGTTGACTTTTCAGAATGTTTCGTTTAAACAATCATTTCAACATAAAAAATCATCATGTAATGTAAAAAAAGAAATTCAATTTGATTTAGGAGAGCTTTTTATTTTAGAGTGATCGTTAATTGATAAACATCAGCAGAGGTGGATAAATAAATAGTATAAACATAAAATATTCTCATGATTAGAAATACAAACGCAATGAAATGGTAATGCCATCTAGTAAAGTTTTGTTATCCTCCTTGACTATTTTTATCAAGCAATATATACTTACATGTTACTCTAGTTACATCATACGTAAGGAATAATTGAAGCAAGCGAGCGTTCAATACTTTATAGCTTTATAGTGGATTTAGACAGGACTGAATCACGATGATACACTTTGGCGTTTAGACAGGCAATTATGAATCATGAAAAGCTGTTTTTAGTTTTGGTTATACATATAAATGGAACGTTGTGGCTAATTGTGAGAAATTAAAATAGGAATTATGTGAAAATTACATGATAAAGAACAATTCGCAATGTATGCAAATAATTTGTACAGCTTCTTTTGCCAATCCGGGTACTTATTATATTAAATTTTGAAAAAATAATTACAATTGAAAATTTACTTTAAATTGTTTTGTGCAATGATCATCTGTTTTATGTTGGAGCGCAACAAAAAAAAAAAAAGAGAAAGACATTCGAAAATGACCTAAAAACGGCAGAAATTGTCCAACACTAACGCGACTGACCATCCTTAATTCTGATTCAAAGGTGTATTAATTCCTGATTCGACGATGATTCGAATCCCATTCTACTACAACAACCCCTGAATGACGTAATTTTCTTTGTAGTTGTTGTCGATTGTGATTCGAATCATGGCCCTGTATAAAACCATTATTATTGACTGGCATTAAGCAATTCCATTTGTTATTAATCACTTAGAAACATTAATTCAAATTTAGAATAGTAATTTCATATAGAAAATAACTTAAAGATCTGGATAATTACTAATACAAATACATTTTACTCGAAAATAAATGAATTTAAAATTAGGGTACTTCATTTATTTACAAGAGTATTCAATGATATATATGAAACTATAAGTTTTAAATTATAGAACGTTCAGAGTGCGAGTTAGTTACCGTGTACGAGTGGTTGATGTAGTAAAACAATACCCAGGTTATTAATGTTTAAAAATAATAAAATTTTTATTTAATTGTTCTTGTTTTCGTCTTTTTTAACTATTATATTTGGCATCCCGTTAATGCATCGATCATTTCCTGGTTGCCCATATGACTATCGCTTGATTCTTTTGCTTTGATTACAACGACAACAAGGAGAACAGCGACAAAAGACACTGATGTTAATATTGTTCCTGTTGTCATTGCCACTATTCCTGTTAATAAAGCAATTATTTCCTGACTGCCTGTCTGATTATCGTTTGTTCTTATTGTTCTGATTACAACTACAACAAGGAGAACAGCGACAGAAGACGCTGATGTTATTATTGGTTTTGTTGTCGTTGTTGTCTAATCTAATTAAATATGTTTTGGTTTATAGGATAAATTTCGTTGTTTATTCAACGGCTGGTTCGTTTGTGTAAGAATTATTTCCCCACGTGGCATCCCGTTAGCTTTTTCTGGCTGCGTGAGTTGATAATTCGTGAGTGTGAGCGTGAGTGGGTAACTCCTCCCCCCTAGTGTAAAGCGATGGTTAAGATTAATAACCAGGCTGCAACCTTTGAAAGCCGCTGAATCCAAAGAAAGAAACACGCCAATTGATACTACCAGAAGGGGAAGTAGGGTAGATCATATAAGGAGGGTGTACTATAAATGTTTTAATCCAAAAGGTTGTTGGGGTTGTATCCGACGTATCCAGATGTGGTTTTCTAGAGCTTGTATGAAAGAAAAGTTATTAATGGGATTGTTAAAAAAAAATGTTGCAATATTAATTGTTACTAATGTCTCTAGATCGTCAAGTAATAAGCTGTTTTTGTATATTTCAGGTTGCTAATGTCCTTGATTCTTCCAGTTTTGACAAATTGCAAACGTCCAGATCTTCTTAATGTTTTATTACAATAATATCTAAGTGTTTACAATATTTATTTGTTACAATATTTATTCCTTAAATTTATTTATTTATATTTAATAAGCTCGCGGACTTAAAGTAAGGATTTTTTTTTATCATTTGCTTCCGTACCCTATTCCTAATTTTTGATTTACGAATTTTCGGTCTGAAATAAACTAAACCTATCTTCTTGAACTTTGTGCTTAGAGGACCGGGGAGTCGTTTTGTTCCTTTTATTTTTTTCTAAATATTGTATCATTTTGTTCTAATGGTGCAGGAGATTGTCTATTTTCATTTTGCTTTTCTAATCTATCTGTTGTAATCTTTTCCATTGTTGCTTTAACGGAAGGATACAGTTTCATTTGAAATTCATTAAGTTTTTGCAATTAATCGTGTTCATCATTATGCAGTGTTTTTTTCAAAAATATGAGTGCGACCAGTGAAAAGTTCAAACGGACTATGTTTAGTTACTAAGTGAACAGCGTTGTTGTAAGTAATTTAGGAAAAATTTCACTACCACAGGGTAATTCTGCTTGTTTCCTTTTACATAAAATTATTCTGTAAATTTTCGTCAAAGTGGAGTGAAGTCTTTCCACTGGGGAATTGCTAGAAGACTCTTGAAACGATGTAAAATGTAGTTCGATATTGTATTTTTTGCAGAAGTCTTTAAACATATTGGAAGAAAATTCCGCAATCAAATCACAAACAATTTTCTTAGGTATACCATGAGTTGAGCAAAAGTCTTTAATTGATTGTACAATGTAGATTGAATTTCTAGCAAAAATTGTGTATCCTGCTGCAAATTTAGAAAACTTATCTAAAATTGTGAGGACCTTTTGTTTATTGATAAAATACAGATCTATATGTAGGATATCTAGTGGTTTCATCGGAAAGGGTGGTACTTCAAATTTTAATTTTTGAGGATGTCTGTCTTATTTAAGAAGTTGACAGTTGCTAGCAGGGCGAATTGGCTGGCATCCGTAGTAAGGATGAAGGGTTTTTCAAAGTCTGGTTAACGTAGAATAGGTTCATTGCAAAGCAACGTTTTGCACCAATTCATTGTTTCGATGTATTCCTGATCAATTTTTATTGGTTGGATACCTTTTAGTCGTTTTGTCAGGGGTTTTGTTATCTTGGCAAAATCCTTAACAAATTTCCTATAATACACAAAGAGACCTAAAAATCATTTTATCTCCCTCCTGGTCCGGGTAAAGAGAAGCTTTTTATTGCTTCGAATTTATTTGGGTTTGGCCTAATGCCCTTCTGAGTAACTAAGTGTCCATCTCAATTGATGAAACCCACTTACTAAATCAATTGTAGAAAAATACATTGTTTTTCCGATACTGTCAAATATACCGTTTATGTTTGGTATGGGGTATCTATCGGAAATCGTTTTTTTGTTGAGTTTCCTGAAATCAATTACAAGTCTCCATTTTTGTTTGCCCAAGGTATCAGTTTTTTTGGGTACGACCCAAACTGGTGCACTCCAAAGTGAGTGGCTTGGTCTGATAATATTTTGATCTAGCATATCAACGACCTGCCTTTTGACTTCCTCCTTATGTTTAAACGGATATATATACGTTTCTTAATGTCTCGGGGTTTCGTCAAGGGTTGGTATACTATGTTTAGTTTTGTTGGTGATTCTTAAGGCCTCCCGTCCTTAAGTATATTATGAAATAAGTCTGAAAACTGTCTATAAATTTTAAGAATGTTGCTTTTTTCTTCTGTATTCATGTGGTCTGTTCGGATAAACTGATGACAAATGTCACTGTCAAGAGTGTTATAAGTATCGAAAGTTTTATTATGTACCTCGACAAATTCCTCTTTATCATAAGGGGTAATTTCTAGTATAAGTTTCTCTATATTAATTTGTGATTGAATTGTTTCAAAATATCCATTCCAAGTCTCCCCTTCCTTAAATTCCTTACTTTTCTATACCTATCCCTACTATTTCTATACCTACCCCCACTATGTCTATACCTACACCTACTTTTACTACACCAATGGGGCAGATGGAGCTACCGGTGAACTTTTATAAGAATTCTTATGCATCTGTTGTGCAGCGGTAGAAATAGCGTCTACTAGCTCAAACACTCGAGCTTCAATTGTTCCTAAGCAGCTTGTCGCTGTTCCCCCTTCTAAATCTATTTTTGTGTCTAGGTTAGCTGAAGATACTTCGGAAGCCAATGTTAATAACTACCTTCCATCTAAACTGCCAACAGCTATGAATGTGAATACCACTAAGTTTAAATATTCTTTAAAAAGGACAATATCCACTGGTGTCATTGCCAAACTCCACCCAACAAAGTCTATAAAAAAACTTATTTCTAGTCGCCCTCAAGCAGCCCTTCCTATGGATCCATCTAACCTCAGTTTGATCATACATTTTCAAAATGTCAGAGGTTTAAACTCTAAACTGAATGGACTATTCACTAATAGTTTCACTTTTTATTCAGATATAATTTTGTTTGTAGAAACATGGCTTCATCCAGATGTTCTGAATTCCGAATTGTTTAATAATAATTACTCAACGTTTAGGAAAGATCGATTTGATCGCGTTGGTGGTGGAGTTCTGATTTCTGTTAGAGCTTCTTACTCTTCTGACTTGGTGTCTATTGATAATATTGATGACATTGAGTTTATTTGCGTAAAGATTTCATTTTCCAATTCTAATTTATTTATCACATGTTCATATATCCTACCTGCTTCTGATGACTCTGTTTACTTATCACATCTGACAGCTATAAAGAAAGTTTTGTCTTTTATTAAAGATACTGATAAGGTCTTATTCATGGGAGATTTTAATCTTCCAAATATTTGTTGGACAGCCTCGGATAATTGTAACTCTGTAATATCATCAGTAAGCTGTGTGTTCGTCGACTCATTACTGGATCTCTCCTTTCAGCAAGTAAACTACTTAGCTAATAACATTAACCGAATTTTAGATTTGGTCTTTTCCCACAGCATAAATGATGTTTCCTCTTTCCACTCCAGAGGATGCTTATCATCCGACTTTGGAATTCAACATCTTTCTCAATGGCTTTGGATTTCGTTCCAATAATCCTTCTAATTTGCTTCCTACATCAAGACGTGTTTTCTGCTTTAAACAAACTGACTTCTTTAAGCTAAATTCTCTACCTATAGACACTGACTGGTCTTATTTGTATTCCTGTGATAATGTTGAACTAGCTACAATTTTTTTTACAAAAAATCATTTCAAATTATGTGTTCCGAAAATTAAACTTAAGCATACCCACATACGCCACCTTGGTTTTCTCGTGATTTAATTAAACTAACAAATTTTAAAAATAGACTATTTAAAAATGTGTCTGCTGATTATGCTTAATACGCTATATCCCCCTATAATTTTAAGCACCTAAACAATTTCTGCTGTCAGTCATACGTGACACATGTCTAAGAGAATATTAAAAGAGATCCTACAAATTTTATAACTTTATTCAAACAAAGCGCAGGTTGGATATATTCCCACCCTGTATGAAATTAAATGGTATTGAATGTTGCAGCGATGGAGAAATTTCCAATCTTTTTTCGAACTTTTCCAAAGCACTTACGCGAATTTCAATAGTGATTGTGATAGTCCATACCCATATCATATTCCTCAATTTAATCAATTTAATATGCCAGTTATTGATTGTGATACAGTATTACAATATTTAAAATCTTCTAAATTAACTTTTTTACCAGGTCCAGATGATGTACCTAGTTGTGTTCCAAAGCGATGTGCTGTTGCTTTGCATAGACCAATTTGCAAATTGTTTGACTTATCTCTAAATACCTCTGTCTTAACTAATATTTGGAAGCAGTCCTATATAATCCCACTCCACAAAAAAGGCAGTAAAGCTAATATATCAAATTACCAAGGAATAGCTAAGCTCTGCGTTATTCTGAAGTTGTTTGAACATATTATCTCTGATGAGGTGCAGCATTTCGTTCTTCCTTTATTAAGTACTTCACAACACGGTTTCACCAAGAAGCGTTCAACTACAACCAACTTATTCGAATTTACTTCGTTTGTCAATTGTAGTTTTTCACAACAACATCAAATTGATGTCATTTACACAGATTTCAGTAAAGCTTTTGCAGCGTATGTGACTTCGTACTCCTCAATAAACTAAATACCAAGTTAGCTAGCTGGATTACATCCTATCTAACTTCCAGAACCCAAAGAGTTATTTTTAAAACAGCTATATTTAAAACTATTCGTGTAACTTCTGGAGTCCCTCAGGGTTGCCACCTTGGTCCATTATTATTCAATAATTTTATAAACGATTTGCCATCTGCCATAAAACATTCTAACATGTTAATGTACACTGATGATCTTAAGCAAAAATGTAAAATTTTAATTTTTACCGTAAAAATTTAATTGTAAAAAGCTACCATATCAATGATACTCTACAACGTGTCACACAGTTCAATGATCTGGGTGTGTTGATGGATCCAAGGCTGCATTTTGGGTCGCATATCTCTAGTAACATCTGTAAAGCTAGAGATGTTTTAGGATACATTAAACGTTGGTCTAAAGAGTTAAATGATCCTTACACCACTAAATTATTCACTTTTTTTTTTTTTTTAACGCCATTCCCGGATACCGCACGATTTATTCACATTAGTAATAATCACAAGGGTCAACTCAACCGAAGTGCAATGGCCAAGCCTTACCCTGGGGAAACCGCCTTCGTGATCACGGTAATCCCTACGCCAGGCCAATACTTGAATATGCATCGTGTGTTTGGGATTCACAGCTTAAAATGTGTAGTGATACTATTGAGTCCGTTCAAAAGCAATTCTTGCTTTTTGCACTGCGTAACTTACACTGGGATCCCAATATAAACCTTCCATCTTACCAAAGTCGTCTTAAACAAATCCACCAAAATTATCCAGTCGTGGAACGATTTTTGGTGTCACATTCTTGCACAATCTAATTGTAGGCAGCATCTTTTCCCCTTCCTTGCGTGGTAGTATTAATTTTAATGTTCCTTCTCGGGTTATTCTCCTACACTTGTTGGTACATGTAAGACTACTTATTTGCAGCATGATCCTTTTCGTGTTTTATGTCAATTATACAATCTATGCTAAGACCTTGTATCTAATTCTATTTCTTCCGATCAGTTAAAATCTACTCTCTTAACTCTCCTTAACACATAGCATTCTATTAACTGTTTAACGTAATATCGCACCCTTTATTTAAATGTATCTTCATAGTGCATGATGATTAGTATAAATGGCTGATGAGTAGTCAATTAATTTGTATTGCATGTCTACTAACTCTACTGGAGTAGTTCAGTTCCGAAGTGACTTGTGGTCGATACCTAGTCTTGTTCGGTTTATTAGTTAGCAAAAAAAAAAAAAAAAAAAAAACTTTGGGTTGATGAACGAACTAGTAGCACTTGTATCAATGTGGAATCTGAGTGGCCTATCAAATGGATAGTCAATCAAAATGTAGGGGACCTTTGAGTTGTGTCTTTGTTTATTAATAAATCCTATTGGTTTTCCGAGGTTTTTGGGCGAAAATTTACCGATTCACCAATGTTGAAAAGATCATTCTACTACACAAATGATACCTCATCTGTATTTACATGATTTAATTGATGATTATGGTCAGAGGTTCGGCGACTATTGCCTGAAGTATTAGATTTAAACCGTGTTTGCATACTGCTCATCCCAGGCCGTTCTCTTTTAGGCGGCATGATAGATGGGTGCGGCATACTTGGTTGTTGTTGAGGATAAGGAACAACACATCCCGAATTAAACCTTGAGTTTCTTTCAATCGAATCCGCGAATGGGTTTTGTTTCAACTTAGCTGCACGAAAATACACTTAGTGGGTTTCATTGATCTAACCGTGGAGCCCAATGATTTCCTATGTCCACAAACAAAAGCATTCAAACAAGTTTTTGTATATAACTCTCTTTTGGTTGCGGGAGCTACCGTTTCGGTTTCATTGGCTCTTAAAACAGTGAACAGTGATGATTTAATTTTACAAATCTCCTCATAAAACACATTAACCGCAAGCTTTCGTTGGGTCGAACTATGCAGATCAAAGAGCAATGAAGGTTCATCTCGTTTGTCGGCAAAGTGTAATAATAATGTGTTTTTAATCTCATCCCAATCCAAATGGACACCTTCATCTCGCAGTACCTCACTTGCCTTGCCCCGGATCTTGCTTCTAATATGTCGGAGGATCATTTCCTCATATGATAAGTTATTAGTACCCTTGATAATCTCTAACACCTCTTCAACAGTTGCAATAAATTTATTTAAATCTCTAGCGGCACCATCAAAGGTTGGCAGGTATTAAACCGGGTCCAGAATACGATATGCATCAAAAAGATCATTTGGATTGGTAATCATATTAATTTGTTGTTGTTGAGGGGGAAAAATTCTAGTTTGTTCCCTTATTGTATTTGGTAAACTCGTTTCTTTGTCTAGTAATGCTTTTCCCCTAGTTTTAGTGAGGGGAGTCCGGGTTGAGATTCTTTTTGACATAGATTAGTATTCAGAACCAATTCCTTAATATGTGGTATTTGTAAAATCAATCAAACATATAAGTAGTATGGATAGATATAAGACATATATAAATTTAAAATTATATCGTAAGCACGATAATAATATTTTACAATAGTAAATATATGTCAAAATATACAAAAGGTATGTAAATAAATGGAATTATGATGTTTTAGCAATGTACATAAGTAGTATATAAAAGAACAAAAAAAGAAATTTCTGTACTTGTAGAAGTGGTAAGTGATCCTCCTGAAAGAATTTTAAGTCAATTTCCAATTTAATTTTCATTTTTAATATTCATTATTATACATATACATATGTATATGTTTCTATAATTATAATTATTTTTTTTTTTTTTTGTATGGGTTATGTACAGTTCCATGTGAGGCGAATACCCGGCCCCGCAATGTGCGGCAGCAACAATACCAGCGATTGATCTTGCGCAAGTATATATATGTCCCACACGACACTGTACCACCACTAATGTTGAAATATATGTTTGGTATATTCATTCGCACCCAACAGACGTATATTTACGCCACCTAACATTGTTAAGGATCTCTGTGATTTTTTTTTTTTTTTTATATGTTTATAAGTATATGTATACATATACATGTGTCTGTGAACGTGCTGAAGCAAGGTATTCGACCATGCCCGTAAAGCAATGGCACTCGGTTAATAAATTTATAAATCGAACCCTACCATATTGCGGACAGACGGCGTTCAAAAACTTCTTCTCTTCTCTTCTTTTTTTTTTACAAATATGTAATAGCTTACCTTGTGATATTTGTTTGTCTTCATTGTTATTTTTGCTATTGCAACTTGTAGTGGTTTAGCAAATCTGTTTGATTCTTACTTTGTAGTAGTGGTAGTAGTAATTGTTATTGTTGTATTGTTAATTGTTGAAACTGTTATTTATTGCAATGAATGTGATATTTGTAACTTGTAGTGGTTTATAAAATCTTTTAATTTCTACTTTATAGTATAAGTAATAGTTGTTTTTGTTGAAAGATTCGTCCTCAAGATCGGCTGCGCCAGTTACCATGTACGAGTGGTTGATGTAGTAAAACAGTACTTAATGTTTAAAAGTAATACAATTTTTATTTAATTCTAAACTTATGTTTTTTATAATTTTATTAATTTTTTGTTGTGTTATTCTTTTCTTTATTTTTTATAACTTTTTCGATAACTACTTTCTTTGAGAGTTTGACTCTAACTAACTCAACTGCCTGTCAACTCCTGCTTTTATAAATATATAAATAAATATCAGGTGTGCCGCCAGTGTGACTAAAGTTTGGTTTTTTCTTCAACGACAACAAGAAGAATAGCTAAATTGTTTTTGTTGTCGTCTTTTTTAAATATCATATTTGGAATCCCGTTAATGCATCTATCATTTCCTGGTTGCCCATCTGACTATCATTTGATTCTTTTGCTTTGATTACAACGACAGCAAGGAGAACAGCGACAGAAGACGCTGATGTTATTATTGTTTTTGTTGTCGTTGTTGTGGTTGTGTAATCTATATAATTAAACGGCAAACATTGATTTGTGAACCTTTTCCTGCTAAGCACTGAACCGATTTTTTAAAGAAATATACAAATTGAAACATGTTTTACGAGAAGTTTTGAATCATGATACTGGTAGCAATGTATTTTGTTTAACAGCTCACGCAGGTTGTGGGAAAACTTATGTCCAAACAGCAATCATTCGAAAATGAAATTAATTAAATCTTCGTTGTATACCTACAGCTTTCAGCGGTATCGCTTCTACTCTCTTGATCGGTGGGAGGATCTTACACAATGTGTTCAAATTACCAATTCCATTATTAGAAAATATCAGTCCTAACAGTAGTCAAGGTAGGTTCCTCAATTCTGCGTCACTGATTATAATCGACGAAATTTCAATGTGTCCTCTTTATGCTATGAAATTAATTAATAGATTGCTGAGAGACTTGAGTTCGGGTGAGAATAGAGACAAATTATTTGGGGGGAAACAATTTTGTTATGCGATGATTTCAGACAAATCCTACCAGTTGTTCCCCATGGTTCACGTGTTACCCTCATAGAAATTTGTATTACATCGTGGTCTGAATTTCGAAACTTTCATCTTGTCACTTTAACTCGAAATATGAGGGCCCTTCCTCATGAAATTCAAATATCGTTGAAATACCGAATAATTTAATTTGTGAACCAGTAAACATCATCAATGATATATTTGGAAATATTCCGGAAACTATTTTATCTACTAACATTTTGAATTCAGTTATTTTGGCTCCAAAAAATGATGATTGTTCATTTATAAATTTAAATTTATAAATTTAGAAGTCTTAAACGAATGCTTGGAGAGGAGCAGGCTTACTACAGCTTTGAAAAAATTGATGATGCACGTGAACATAACATTTTTCCTATTCAGTTTTTGAATACTCAGTTAGTGGTCTGTCTCCCCATAAATTGATTTTAAAAGAAAAATGTATTGTATTATTAATACGGAATTTAAATACCGAAAAAGCATTAGTTAAAACGAATGCACCGAAACTCAATAGATTGCGAGGTGTTAAAAGGTGTAGCGCGTAATATTGGAATTTAAATTCCACGTATTCATTTGACTCATTTGGGAACTCTTTTACCGTTCAAATTTCAAAGAACTCAATTTCCAGTCATTCTAGCTTTTGCGTTGACTATCTTGTCATTCAGATTGTCAATTTTGAATCATGAACAGCTGCTTTTTGTTTTAGTTGTAAATTTGTAAATACAAATGAAATGTGGTGGCTAATTGTGAATAATTAAAATGGGAATTGTGTGAAAATTACCTGATTAAGAACTATTCGTAGTGTATGCAAATAATTCTTGCAGATTCCTTTTTCATTCCTGCTACTTATCTTATTAAAATTAAAAAACAAGTTGCAATTAAAATTTACTTCACTTTGTGCAATGATCAGCTGTTTTATGTTGGAGCGCAACGAAAAAAAAGAGAAAGACATTCGAAAATGACCTAAAAAAGGCAAAAATTAACCAACACTGCTGCAGAGTGACCAGCATTAATACCGAGTTCTGATTTTAAATTTACTACAACAACAACAAATTTCATTCATTTTCCCTGTTGTTGTTGTAGATTTGAACTAGAGTTTTGGCGAACTCGCTCAAGGTGGAGATACACAAACGACGTTTTCTTGCAAACCAGCTTTTGCTCCGTTCGTGCGTCAAAAAAAAAAGTTGAAATGTATGAAATCGTGTGGACTGAGTTACATAGCTTGATCGCGAACGCAGCAACTCAAAAAGTCGAACTACTTCAACTTCAACAAAAAACAGTATTGGTAAATGGAAAAAGAACTGGTTTGTGAACCAGACAACAGCTGTTTGTGAACCAAAATAACTGCTTGATCGCGTGGTGAATGACAAAAAACTTTTTTGGTAAATGGCAATTTCTTTGCAGTATTTATGTTAAATTTGGCAGACTTTCCTATCTATTAAAAAAGTTATTCCTCGACGTCGTTTGTGTAGTTTGACGCTGCATGCTGCGTTTTTCGACAATGCAGCTTATCGTTGAAGTCGTTTGTGTATCTCCACCTTCAGTCTGAATAGCCCATTAATTCCAGTATAACTATGCTTCATCAAATACTTAAACTTATAAAATATTTTTTTTTTCTTAATATATGGGCTATACATGGTGATGAAGAGAACAAATATCCATATTCATGTGTAGAAGCTTCTGCATTTAACAAACTAAGTTACATAGTAAAATTGGGAGCGATAATAATTTTAAGATGATAACAAATTGGGGTATGTTTTTAAACTAGTCTTTCAGTTTTAGAGCTAGAGAGCTGAAACTGTAAGCAACCCATTTGTCGGAATCAGCCGAATTGGACCACTTTAATGGGCCAAACGGCCGATGTTGAGGAATTAAATTAATATTGTCGAAAGTAGAGAAGTTATCCATATTCTGTTTTTTGAGTATACATAAATTTTTTAATTTAAATGTTTTTTCAATTTTTTTTAAAGTTTTTTTTTATATGTACTTTAAACTATAAGAAAAAATTATTCGGAATCTGAGCTATTATTGTATGAACCTGTAGACTACAGGTGATTTTAGCTTCTGTATCCAGTTTGATATTGTTTCTAAAATGGATGGAACTAGCGTTAGACAGTGATGACCATAGCGGATATTTTTAAGCACGAAAATGTGAAAAATAAACGCTTACAATATGCCATAAAAATTAAAAACTAAGTACTCAAGCAAAATAAATCTCTTCAGATATCTATCCATCTGCAGACCACACAGGATAGTATGTTAAACAACTCAGCTTTGTTGTGCAAAGTTTTTGTACGTATGAGGCCGTGGCTTTCATACCTTGATGCAAAATGTCATTTATTTCTATAAGGGGCTTATATCGCTGTTTTATGCCGGCGATGGCTTTAAGAATTTCGGAATACGCTTTATTTTATAAAGCAGAAATAGAGGAACGTATTCCTTCGACAATGCGGATAGATTCATTAAATGCTATTGCTGTGCTTACAATAGCACTTGTAAGGCTTGAAAAATTTAGTTTTATATAAGAGAGATCTCCAATTAAGCGGTTTGAATTGAACAACTCTTGAGATAATCGAATAGCCTCATCATCATCTCCATTAAATGAATCCACTATCACATAAATCACATAAACGTTATCGAAATAATCACAATAATAAAAAAAAAATCAGACAAGTGTGAGTCGGACTCGCACACGGACGGTTCCGTACCATCGTACAAGATTTTTTGCATAAAATATTAAATTATGTGGATATTTAACAACCTAAAAGTATACTACAATTACAGCTTAAAAGTATACTACAAAAAACAGAAATTTGTTGAACAAAAGGTTAAATTAAAGAACAATGCTTCTAAAAATGTGTATTTTTAGTATTTGTCGTTCTTCACACACTCTGTGAAAATTACTCTCTACCTATTACGGTTCAACAGATAGAGCAGGAGACGGACGGACGGACAACGTAAGCTTAGTAATAGGGTCCCGTTAGCTCCCTATGGGTACGGAACCCTAAAAATAGCCACGTAAAACAACGCGTTTATCTTCTTTTTTTTTTTTTTTAATAAAATTACGAAATTATACTACGTTCACAGTGCCAGTTCTGTTGCGAGTTTTTAGGAGTTCGCGGGTAACCATTCACATTGGCCTTTTGCGAGTTTGCGAGTTCTGAAAACAGCTGTATTTTTGTTTTGGTTATACATACAAATAGAACGTTGTGGCCAATTCAGAGAAATTAAAATGGAAATAGTGCGAGATATACATGATTGAGAACAATTTGCATTGTATGCAAATAATATTTGCAGTTTCCTCTTTTATTCCTGCCATTTATTTTATTAATATTAAAAAAAAAAAATTACAATTTAAAATTTTCTTCAAATTGTTTTGTGCATAATCAGCTGTCTAATGTCGAGATTGAAAAAAAAGGCGAATATGACCGAAAACTTGGCAGCACTGCCGCAAAGTGACCAATATGATAACAAATTTACTACAACAACAACAAAATTCAGTTATTTTCTTTGTGGTTGTTGTAGATTTGAACTCGAGTTTGTGCGAGTTCGTCGATGAACTCGAGTTCAGCTCAGTGTGAATACACTATAAGCCTCAATAATCAAAATCGTTGAAATAAGCACTTAAACACAAAATAAACAGAATGGTTAACCCTAGATACTTAACGTTTGCCCCTATAAAACTAAACTATTCATCGATTCGACGAACACTTTTCAGGGTGTGTTATTTTCATGTTTTAATATAACTTTTCGTTATGTTTCTATAAAATAATGCAATTAATTTTTATTTTATTACAAATTATATTTATTTTATAACTCCTTTTAGTAATTCACTCGTTTTTTGAGATCAGAAGAGACAACATATTTATAAAAATGATAATAAAAAAACCAACAAAAACAGCCTTATCTTCTTTGGCGTACCTTAAATATTGTATAATACTTTAAGTAATTAGGAAAAATATAAAGAACTAATCTTGTAAACTATGTTATGCAAAAATCAACTTTATGTTCACTACAAATTGATGTGTTACATTTTGCGCATAGTGACTTTGTCATGTGCCTTTTCTAATAGGAACATATACCGCAGACATGATACAATAAAATAAGGTAGGTAAGGTTTACAGTTATGTGGTTCTCTCTCAAAAATATACTTACGATACACACAACACTATCATATGTTGTTTATTTATGTTTATTCAATTCATAAATGTGATAATGTGCATATTTAACTACCTGAAATTTTAAATTTATATGAAAAATAGAAAAATTGCTGTTTTGTTCATTACTTTTTTATTTTATTCATTTTTTGTGTGTTTTGCATTGGGTATTCACCATTCCATGATTAACCCACCTATTCTCAAAAATATCACAAAACAGAAATCATACTGTTAACGCCTAACATTATCTTGCGGTCGCTGTTAAGCCATTTTTCCACATGAAAAAAAGCTCTTATCATCAAAGCTTTTGAAATCCACTATCATTCAGCCAAGATGGTCTGTCAAGCATGTCTTTCGATAATTGGACGATAACAGTCAGTGTTTAAAAAACTGCAATAAATTTCATTTCTTCTGATATTACTTCTGCTTCTGAAAAAAACGTAAGTCGCATGCAAAATCAAAAAATGCGCAATGTTAAAAATCAAAGCAGCAGCACTCGACGTTTCATGATTTTTGATTTTGCTGCTGCTTTCATTCACAAGCACAAGTCGAAGCAGCATCAGGCGTTTAACTGTTTCAAGTCGACGTCAGTTGCAGTCGCGGCATTCGTCATAGGCGACTGTTGTCTGATTTTGATTTTTGCAATATACTACAGTTTCAATTCTTACTTTCTTGTTTGCATGCGACTTAAGGTACCTCGACCGATACGTTTTTTTCAGAAGCATAAGCAGAGACAACAGCTCATATTGAAAAGTTTAAAACAGTCGAAGGTGTGAAAAGTACAACTTTTGCTAACTCGACTGAAGTAATTTAAGCACTGGTTATCGGTCCGTAAAATGGATAATTTTGTGTTTTGTTGTTTGCTCGCGGAAATTTTGGAAGATGAAAAAAATTACGGAAAAAGTAATGTGTTAAAATCATTGCGTGATCATAGTGATCCATTTTCAATGCAGGACAATATTTTTGTGAAATATTATCGATTGATGGCCTTGAAAATAAGTCGGTAAGTTTCCTTATAGTGAAAAACATACGTGTCCTGAGGAACAGTTTTTATACTCTTCACGGGAGTGAATAGTATTATAAGTTTGTCATGAAGTTTGTAACATACAGAAGGAGACATCGCAGACCACATAAAGTATATATATTTGTGATCAGCTCGATGAGACGAGTTGATTTAGCCATGTCCGTCTGACCTTCTGTTCGCACTCCTAGTCCTTCAGTTTTTGAGGTAGAGAGCTGAAATTTTGTATATAGGTTTGTTTTTACCAAACGCCAATCAAGTTCGTGAATCTGCCGAAGCGGACCACTAGGGTACCTCCCATACAAACCCCCCTTTTAAGGGTTCCGTACCCATAGGGAGCTAACGGGACCCTATTACTAACCTTACAATGTCCGTCCGACCGTCTCCTGCTCTATCTGATGAACCGTAATAGGTAGAGAGTTGAAATTTTCACAGAGTGTGTAATTCACTTGTGTGTAGAACGACAAATACTAAAAATACACATTTTTAGAAGCATTCTTCTTTACTTTAACTTTTTTTTAGTATACTTTTAAGCTGTTAATTGTAGTATACTTTTAGGCTATTAAATATGCACATAATTTAATGTTTTAAGCAAAAAAATTTTGTACGATGGTACGGAATCCTCCGTGTGCGAGTCCGACTCAAACTTGGCTGATTTTTTAAATTAATGTTCTTATTAGAAAAGGTTTTTTATTTTTTGACGTATCGAACTGAAATTTGGACACTAACATAAGTTTCTGGTCCATATCCACAAACCATATAACCCCTAGGGTTACCAGGAAGGGTACCCCCATACAAACCGGAATCTAAATGAAAGTTCTTATTAGAAAAACTTTTTTTTTTTTGTACTTTCGACTTAAAATTTGGAAACTAAAAGTGCCTGACCCATAGCCAGCAACCTTATAAATTTCAAGACCCTCGGACCGCTAGCTGGGGCGTGAAGAGTATTACCACTTCGGCATAGCCAAAGTTAGTTTTTTTTTATATTTTGGTGACTTTCAATATCTTTTGCGGCATCAATGTGCATTTGTAAATAATTTAGCCGATTAAAATTTTGTCGCTGTTGAATTGCCGAAATATTTTTTTTTGTTTTATTTTTAGTTTTTGTTTTATTTAATTTAAGTTTTATTTTTTTTTTTTTTTTTTAGTTTTTTTTACAAGAAGAATTCACCGACACCAACACAGCTGATCAAAGCGCAAACAATTGACTTCATAACACTAATTTTCACGTAATATTCAACACTAAATGCGTGTTTTTTCAACGTTTTAGCACATTGATATACTTATGAAGTCGAAATTGAGAGCGAGCAATTTTGAGAGAGTAACAGGTCGAATTGACCTATTCGACACTCTCTCTGCTGGTTGAATGTCATTGCTGGATGATGGCTGATCTTGCCCTTCATCATTCTTTGAAGTTAATAAAGAGTGTTTTTTTAAACCCGATAGAACTTGAAATTTTAAAAAATAACACAAAAAATTAAATTGTAATCAAAAAATTTTCTTTATTCGAGTGATTTCGAGCATATGGCCACCGCGGATGTTCTTGACGAAGCTCATTCTGGACGTCCAATTTTGCGCCACTTTTTCGAGCACTGTTGGTCGTATGTCACGAATAACACGAATAATGTTGGCCTCCAAAGCGTCAATTGTTGCCGGTTTATCAGCATAAGCCAGTGACTTCACGTAGTCCCAAAGGAAATAATCGAGAGGTGTCAAATAGCACCACCTTGGAGGCCAATTGACCGGTCCATTTCTCGAAATCAACTTATCGCCAAATTTTGATTTCAATAAATCGATGGTTGCGGTCGCCGTATTTCACATAGCGCCATCCTGTTGAAACCATATCTCGTCCGGATCAATGTCTTCCATATTTTCAAACAAAAAATCATTAATCATGGTACGGTAACGATCTTCATTGACAGTAACGCGAGCTCCGGCCTCATTTTTGAAGAAATAAGGTCAGATGACGCCACCAGCGTGTAAACCGCACCAAACGGTGAATTTTTCTGGATGTAATTGAGTCTGTAGGATCTCTTGTGGATTGGTGTTACTCCATATGCGGCAATTTGCTTATTAACATTTATTAATTAAGCCAAAAATGAGCCTCATCGCTAAACACAATTTAGCGATAAAACAACGGGTCAGTTGCCAACTGCTCTAGAGCCCAATTGGAATCATCGAAATCATTTTTTAATGTTAATGCCATGCATTGATCCTTCGAATAAAAAAAAATTTTTTGATTACAATTTCATTTTTTGTGTTATTTTTTACAATTTTAAGTTCTATCGGACTTAGAAAAACACCCTTTATATCTATAATTCTTTTCTTGATGTGCGTCGGCATGGTACTAATTTCCAGTCGGATTTTCAGCCAGGGTTCTACAAGTTGCGAATGCAGCTTCTTTATAAAATCACGCCGACTCATTAATTTTTTACTCAGTACAGAGGCATTATGACAGTAAATTATGTAGCTGTTGATAAATGCTATGTTCATCATTCCATAGAAAATGCTCAATGGCTTCGATTGGTTTTTCTGCTGCATGACATAACTGAGCAAATTTGGTCAAATCATTACACCACCCTTTGTTCCATTGTAGAATTCAATCATTCGTGTCTTCTTTGTTTTGGGATTGACTGATGCTACTTCATTACAAGATGAAAGCATGTAAACCATTTTTGATGGTTTAGGTTTGTATGAAAGCAGTGTTAATTCTAATATAAAAGCGAATAACTCCACAAAAAATACATATCTTCCTACAACTGGAAACACACATACAGATACACTTACACAATACAATCACATATCCTCATTGCAAAATTCCATTACTTATGATAAAAGGCTACATAAACATAAATGTTTTATGTCTTCAAGAAATACATTTCGGTCATAACGACAATAATTTGCACTTTACATTGAGCAGCACACGCTGAGTTCTGGTTTAGTGTTTACATTGTCGTTTTGTGTTGTGAACAGCTGTTTTTTGGTTTTGGTTATACATAGAAATAGAACATTGTGGCTAATTGTGAGAAAATAAAATGGAAATTGTGTGAAAAATACATATAAATTGTGTGAAAAATACATCAGTAGGAACAATTCGCAGTGTATGCAACTAATTCTTGCAGCTTTCCTTTTCATTCCAGCTACTTATTTTCTTAATATTTACAAAAAAAATTAACATTTCAAATTTTCTTTAAATTGTTTTCTGTATAATCTGCTTTTTAATGAATGACAAAAAAAAAAAAAAAAAATGCCAGACAACAACAACAAATTTAGTTCATTTTCCCTGTTGTTGTTGTCATCAGAACATAGTGTTCTGCTTGAGTTCTCGAGAACACCGTATTCTGTTCGTTGTAAATTGGTTATTAATTAAATAATTCTTAACCACAAACAAATTAATACTTACGTAACCCACGTTAATTCAAAATTAACGATACTTTTTCAACAAGCCTCGTAAGATATTCCACTTCCTAAAAATTGTGAACTTATAGATTTACCGACCTATTCTCAAAAATATCACAAAAAAAGGTCGTTGAAAGCTTCGCTAAAAATGCTGTTTTTGAAATATCCTGTAAAGTGTATGTTACCAGTCAGTAAACTTCAGTTTATGCAAGTTTGTCAACTTAAAGAAAATGAGAATATGTTAGAAATATTAAATATTAAAAAAAAAAATATTATACAAAAATGAAAACAGATGTTTTTTAGGGGTTCTCCGAGTAATTCTGACCATTCAAATTTTTTTTTTTTGGAATTTGATTTTTTTCCCCAAGTTGACAAGCTTGATTTATCTTATATGTATTTGCGAATGTATGCAATTGATGGCTCAATACTTTTGAAAATCGATAATTTTTCACAAAACTATTGCCTTGTATTGAAAATGGATCAAGCAATGTTTTTAACACATTTCTTTTCCATTAATTTTCTTCATCTACCAAAATGTCCGCGAGCAAACAACAAAACACAAGATTATCCATTTTACAGAGCGGTAACAGTGCACACAAATATTTAAAATTTTTGTCCAATTATCGAAAGACATGATCGACAGACTATCTTGGTTGAATGATAGTCGATTTCAAAAGCTTTGATGATAAGAGCTTTTTTTAATATGGAAAAAGCTTAACAGCGACCGCAAGATAATGTTAGGCGTTAACAGTATGATTTCTGTTTTGTGATATTTTTGAGAATAGGTGTAACCCACCTATATAATATTTTAAAAATTTTTAGAGTCGAAGGCCTAGTAGCTAGTGCTCTATTGCTAATTATTGGTTATAGTATTATTATTTTTGTTAATGTATTATAATTAGTTTTAATAAATAAACATTTTCCAATAAATTAGAATGTGCTTCAATGATCCCAGCAATAGTGTTTTAGCTTATTAAAAAGCGTGATACCTTGGGTATATGTCGGCATTTCGGGCTTAGCACCAGCTCGCATTAAATTGTACGAGTGTTGTGGGGAATAAATATGTACAATTTCAAAATTAGAAATAAGTGCAGCTAGCGAGGTTGTTTGGTACCCTGTGCATAAGGGAGGGTACGTTCCATACAAACACAAATATAAATTCATGTTCTTATTAGAAAAACTTTTTTGATTTTTCATGGAAGTGAAATTTGCACGCTATAAGTGTCCGACTAGCTATGTAAATTTCAACACCCTCGGACCACTAGGAGGGGTACCTCTCATAAAAAACATGAACTTAAAACAATAACACTCGTCTACAGCCAATATGAAACTGAAAGGCTATTACTGTTTTTATATTAATAAATGTGTGCTAAATATTAATTATTCATATCATTATAATTAAAAGTTACGTATCAGATTAAAATTAATCTAAACAAAATGGGTGTTGCTGTGTCGTGGACACGGCAGTCTGTTTTGTGTAAATACGTCTATGTGTGTTATAATCATTTTTGAACTCTAAAAAGTCCTTCGGATTATCATTTTTTATGTGATGGCAACATTTTTCTTTCGTCAAGTTCAGGAATTAAGTAAACACATTACTGTGTTGTAATTTTATTAATAATAGGTCTGTGGTACGAAAAATATAAAACAAATGGCATACAGGATACATCGAAATTTTTTTAAGCGTTAAATCAATACGTAGTTGGAGTAGTTTCGATATTAGATAAATTAAGTTCACTGAACATGTAGTCCGGAAACGAGCGATCTTGTGTGACATTAACATTAAAGTCTTCGACTATCATAATTGGTGTATGGAGATCTGATATAGTCTCCCTCCTAGTAGTCCGATTCGGCTGATTAAGACAAATATACATCGTCTAGTGAAAAGAAAACATGCAAAATTTCATTGCTAGTAAAAACACCAAGGGACTAGTTTGCATACATACAGACGGACGTGACTACATCAACTCGTTTTGTCGAGATGATCAAGAATATAAATACCTTATGGGGTATATATAAACACAGTAATGTGTTGTAATTTTATTAATAATAGGTCTGTGGTACGAAAAATATAAAACAAATGGCATACAGGATACATCGAAATTTTTTTAAGCGTTAAATCAATACAGGTATTGCCTAACGTAGTTGAAGTAGTTTCGATATTAGATAAATTAAGTTCACTGAACATGTAGTCCGGAAACGAGCGATCTTGTGTGACATTAACATTAAAGTCTTCGACTATCATAAATGGTGTATGGAGATCTGATATAGTCTCCCTCCTAGTAGTCCGATTCGGCTGATTAAGACAAATATACATCGTCTAGTGAAAAGAAAACATGCAAAATTTCATTGCTAGTAAAAACACCAAGGGACTAGTTTGCATACATACAGACGGACGTGACTACATCAACTCGTTTTGTCGAGATGATCAAGAATATAAATACCTTATGGGGTCTCCGATGTCTCCTTCTGTGTATTACAAACTTATAATAAAGGTAGTTAAAAAATGAACACGTTGCTGCTGCATTCATACATCTCTATTACCTACTCATTTAATTTCAAACAACTTGGCTATTCCGAAGTTGTAATACTCTTCACGCCCCTGTTAGTGATTCTAGAGTCTTGAAATTTATAATGTTGGTGAATATGGGTCAGACACTTATAGTGTCCAAATTTCAAGTCGATAGTACAAGAAATAATAAGAACACCCCGATCACATACCAATAATATTTTTTTTAAATATGTAATTTTTCGCTTTTTAGTGACTTTTTGTGGTCGGTTGCGATTTTTTTTTTAAATTTTTTCAGCCGCGCCACAGAAATAGCCGACGGTTTTTGGGACGGCTGTTTTCGACATCACCCAAAAAATCCGTCGGTGCTACAGAACAACTGCAGATTTCATTTTTCGAACATTGATGTTCGAACGAACAGTTGATTGAATATTGTTCAGTTTAGGGGCGTCTTACACGTATCGAGAACTTATCGTTGATTTTTCTTTGAAGCCTCTTGCTTCTATTTATACTCAGTTACAGATGCCAAGCAAATATTTTAGCAGTCACATCCGACACTCTACAAAAAACAATCGAAAAAACTTCCCTTCTCAACAAACAAAATCGGTACAGAGCAACCTCATTTAACACATTGCAAACATGCCAACTTTCGCCAATGAGATTATTAAAATTCTTATTGATCTTATCACTTTCTACACAGTTTCAAAATCAAAATTAAAACATAACAGCTTATTGCCAATAAATGCAGTTAATTTTAACATATCAATTAATTGAATGAAATACAGATTTGAAGCTTCGAATATGTTAAAATTTATATGTTGAATTCTTTAAATTCAGTTTAGCGAGGAAAAAAATAAACTATAGTTCTTGGTATTCTTTTCCTTTAATAACTTCAGATAAGAGAGAATTTAACCAAATCGCCTGTAAAAAAGCGGTTTCCATCACACAGTGAAATACAATTGAGGCGGAATGGAGACAAAAGCGGTTTCCAGCACACACCGGTATGCCTTAAAACAACTAAAATCTTCAATTCTTTAAGCGCAGTTTAACGAATAAAACAATAAACTACAGTTCTTGGTATTTTTTTCCTTTAATAACTTCAGATAAGAGAGAATTTAATCAAACCGCCTGTTATAAATTAGGCGATTTCAAAAACGTCAAAAGCGGTTCCCATCGCACCGTGAAATGGAATTGGGTTGGAACTGCGACGAAAGCGGTTCCCAACACACACTGGATAGTCAAAATTGCGACGCTTCCCACTCCGCCGACCGTGATGTTACACAGTCCTAACTCAACGTTAACAATTATTTGATCCTTTAACTAGTGTAATTAGATTTTGTGTGGATTTTTTTTAGAGTTACCCCCTGGTAGCAAAACAAACACGTATTCACGTAAAAAAATATTAAAATACAATTATATTTCAAATAATAATAATAATAATTTATAATTACATACAAACAGAAATGTGGTAACCATAAATGAAGCATGTGGTTGGGAGTATAGATTGGATTGGTTAATACCATTGCTGCTGTTTCACCCGAATTCAAAGAGAATTTTGTATGGGCGGCAGTTGATGATGATGAAGAAAATGGTAATGGTGGGCTTCCATTGAATTGGTTTGATTGATAGGGATAATTAAATTTTTATTTATTATGGAACATACTTTCATTATGGCTTTTATTGCGGATGGCTATGTATAGCTTGATACTTAATAAGAGATCATAGAACAAAGTATTGCAATAAGTTAATTGAATCAAACTATACTAATGATACATGATGGTTTTTATTTTTTCCTTTTTGCAGCTGAAAACGATGATATGGGCTGTGTTGAGATCCTTGCCACTGCCGTTTCTGTGCTCATAATGTTATTAACATTTCCAATATCAGTTTTTATTTGTTTTAAAGTTGTCTCGGAATATGAACGTGCAGTTATTTTTCGGATGGGACGCTTACGTAGCGGTGGAGCACGAGGCCCTGGTGTATTCTTTGTTTTACCCTGCGTAGATGATTATTGTAAAGTTGATTTGCGTACTGTATCATTTGATGTACCACCACAGGAAGTACTTTCAAAGGATTCAGTTACAGTGACTGTTGATGCTGTTGTCTATTATCGTATTAGTGATCCATTAAAGGCAGTCATACAAGTATCCAATTATAGTCATTCGACACGTTTATTGGCTGCTACAACATTGCGTAATGTATTGGGCACACGCAATCTTTCCGAATTGCTAACCGAACGTGAAACTATATCGCACACCATGCAAATGTCATTAGATGAAGCTACCGACCCTTGGGGAGTTAAAGTTGAACGTGTAGAAATGTGTGTGTTCAAATTATTTAGTTGAATAACGATGATTTTTTTATAAATTTTTTTTTTTTTATTTTAGTAAAGATGTATCTTTACCAACTGCTTTGCAACGAGCCATGGCCGCTGAAGCGGAGGCAGCACGAGAGGCTCGTGCCAAAGTCATTGCAGCGGAAGGTGAGATGAAATCATCGCGTGCACTTAAAGAGGCATCGGAAATCATATCCGCTAGTCCTTCAGCATTACAAGTTAGTAATTCACTAATAACACATATGAACTTTATTTTATTTCTTGTTTTAACTTGCTTTTGCAGCTTCGTTATTTACAAACTTTAAGCAGTATTTCAGCTGAGAAGAATTCTACGATTATATTTCCTTTGCCTATGGAACTATTGACTCCATTTCTCAATAATGCATATAATGTTTCGCCTTCAACAATGCAGACATTTCGGAACCAACAACATCAGTGACATTTATCGCTTTGTACGTATTTAGATGCACTCAATCTTTATGTGTTTAGACATGGGGAATTAGTCAATGGCATCTATCACACTATTGGTAATGAACTCACATATCCCTTACTTCTGCTTATATGTAATTTTATTTTCTTATTTGGTTAGTTGATATTGTTCTTCTTATTATTCGTTTATTTAAAGAAATCAACTGATATAAAACTGTTTTTTCCTTCATTATTTTATTGTTCAAGAGTCTATATCACCTACATAATAAACATGTGCAATCAATATAATCGTATTGCGCGCTTCTGTATGTACTCTCAATATGTACTACATATTAAATTAATCAATTCTCGTAGTATAAGTAAAATGCATACGCGAGAAGAAATGTACTACTTTTTTATGCACCAATTCCAAACGATTAATAATAATAATCATATAGGGTATTCTCGAGATGTCGAAATCGTCGAAAATTGTCTATGGTAGCAAATTTACTGGCTCAATCTCATGAACGACCAATTGTGCTTGCACTTCGCTACGGTCTTCGAAAGTTTTCGATACTCAATTGGATAGCAAATTTACTATCCATCGAAAACTGTTTTTGTATAGACCCAGGGTCGCTTTGAGTTTACTACGTAGACCATTTTCGACGTTTTCAACATCTGAATACCCTAATACTTCTTCGAAAAGTACATACATATCCTGATACAATAAAATAAGGTAGCGACACTAGTTTATAGTTATGTGGGTCTCTCTCAAGAATATACTTACATTCTTCTTCTTCTAAATTTTTACACTGCACAACACTATCTTATGTTGTTTATTTATGTTTGTTCAATTCACTATTTGACGATAGTCTCCTTATATTAAAAAAAACATTCGTGCCCTGAAGAACTGTTCTTTTACATTGGGGTGGCATTGAATGTCTTTTGCTGCATCAATGTGAATTTGTAAATAATTTTGACCGATAATAATTCCATTGCCGTTGAATTGCAGAAAGATGTGCTCCATCGCATTAATTTTTTGATTTTATGTATCTTATGCATTAACGATTTTAAAAGACCGCCTTCGCTCAATTGATCGACCCATAACACTAATTTTTAAATTTTCAATGCATTTATGCTCAGCACTAAATGTTATGTTAAGCACTAAATGCGTGTTTTTTCAACGATTTAGCATACTGATATACTTAGTAAGTCAAAATTGAGGGCGAGCAATTATGAGAGTAACAGGCCACTTGGCGCTACCTTGTTTTATTGTATCATGCATACATATAAGTAGTGAGCGAGGATGAATTCAAATTTGCTTTTGAATGACTCACTCTAAAACGCATACATGTTTTACTATATCTATTTGTAGTAATCCAGTGTGCCAAGCATCGTATGTCGAGCGGACCTCCGCCGAAACTATCTGAAACGGGCTCAGAAATGAGCGTTTCGTCCGTTTAAAACGGATGTATAAGAAAAAATATATGCAAAAGAGACGACAACACAACAACAAAAAACTAGCGCCGCAACAACATCTGTTTTATGCTCAGAAACGTTCACTTTCGCGGGAATATTTCGGACATGAAACGGATAAATAGATAAATAGTAATTGGTTATAGAGATAACCAACGGTTTAACTGACAAACGGCACAAACACAAAATTTTCGGTATTTGTTTCGCTGTCGTTCACGCTATTCTTCATTGTGTATGCATTTAGTGCAGCAGGCGCGGGTGCAAACACAAAGTGAAAAAAAATATATTTATTGTCGGCCTAATAAACCAAAGTAAGTGGAAAATAAAGCAAAGTGAAGTGAGTAGTGCATTTTTTTTAAATGTTTTTTTTTTTTCTTTTTCATGTCAAATTTTCTTGCTAATATAAATCCATTGGTTCCAAGTGGCATAATCAAACAAAGTGAGTAAACAACAAATTATAGTAAAAAGTGAAGTTTTATATTTTGCGATTCTTTCAGTCTTTCTTCTTAGTGATCATCCAGTGCCGGTATAAAGTTTAATTTGGAGGATGCGGATTTCGATAGGACAACACAAAAATTTGTCCAATACGCTCAAGATAGGATGACGAGAACGTACTAAGTCATCGCCAAACGGAGCAAGGAGTAGTTCATTGTTTTTTATTGAAAGGATTAGACTTTCCTATTTTTTCATTAGTTATTATCAATGGATAAATAGATGAATTATGCACATTGTAAATAGTATTTTTAATTAAATGACATTACTTGCGGCCTGCAAACGGTTACACTGGCGGTTTCAATGACGGGCCGCAAACTGATCCAATGTCGAGCCGCAAACGAATCCATTACCGGCCCCTTAACGTGCTCCTCAAATGATAGTTTTTGCTGCCTCAAACTGAGCGACAGATGATTCATACGTGGATCATATTCGGATACAAAAACGGTTGTTTTACCCGCTCAAGACCACTGTCATAAGAAATAGCATTGACGGATGTTTTGGGTATAGAGAATGTGAATGGAAGTGAATGTTGGTACGGCTGAATTATGAACATAGCATTTTATTGTACAGCATACTCCTGTACTCTTGTATCATGTCGCTCTCCCTCATTCCACAATTACTAAACGAAATAAAATAAGTACAACAAAAAGAAACGTCACCGCACAGACGCACAGATTCCCCACATTGCCTCGCTTCCCTTATCGACAAGCAAAAACATTATCTGATCACAGATCACAAACAAACATATAATTTTCAATACTAAAACGAACCAATTTCATATTACGTTCACAATAACAATTTAACTACAACAACAACAATACTTACATTTTGCAAACAACTCTTTCTTCATCTTTGTTTCAATTTTTGTTGTTTTTTCTTTCGTCTGCTCACTCAGTTTAACACTTCACCCGATTTAACAATATACTTATGCTAACACAATATTTTTTGGTATACTTTTTGACTCTATTCAAATTTTTGAATGTGAAGGCATAACACACATTCCATCCCTTTCAGACAGCATATAGCAAACGCATATACAATGTTTCTTATCGCAAAACATATCCCTGCAATATGCTCAGAGACAATTGTACCCATTTTCGCCGGTAAAAAGAAGCAATTGAGAGGTAAGCATTTGTTTGCTCTCGTTGAATTGGTGTCGTGAGCGGAAATTTTGAACAAAAGAATGAGAAAACGAATCGGTATGAAATTTTACAAAGTGCAGTGAACATGTGTATTGTTGAACCAGTGCATTTAAGATGGTTTTTTTTTAATTTTATGTGGTGTTCACTGTAGTGAAGAAGAAGAAAAAAAGTTAAAGGCGCGTGTCTCATTACTTTCTGCGGCGTTATAAAAGAAGGTAAGTAAAAAAGAAAAAAGTGTTACTATGTGCATTTATTTAAATTTTAATTGTTTATTTCTTTCAGTTCTACAGTATCAGTGCCATCATAAAACAATGTAAGTAAAACGAAATAAAATAAAATATCTGCATATATTTAAATTTTGATCAGTTCCTTTTTCTTATTAGTTCCTCAGAGACAAATTGAAAAATAGACAAAACAATAACAGAACAGAAACATAGTGCGATCATAAATACGGTAAGTGAAGAAGATAAAAAGTGAAAATAATTGTTTCTATTTAAATTTTAATCAGTTGCCTTTTTTTCTTATTATTTCTTTTGCGACATATTAAAAGCAAAAGAACATAAAAACACAACAAATACATAGAAGAAGATTCATCTGCAGATGATGCCCCACAATAAGTCCTTAATTTTCCTTTAATTTTTTTTTGTTCGTAGTTTGTTATGTAGTTGTAAGTTAAATTGTAAGTTGAATATGAGTTAAGTGAACTTGTAAATATAAAAAATGAAAAACGGAAAAATGAAATGTTATTATATGAATATTTGATTTAATTTTTTTTTTTTTAGTAATGAACCAGTTTAGAACTGAAAGAATAGAACCGGTTCTGAACCTCCACCGGTTCTTGAACTGGTTCTGTGTAACGTACAGAACCGGCGAATTTAACATGGCAATGTCATTGGGAGTATTCAATTGTCTCCGCCTGCATTACTTTGAACCAGTTCAGTTTTGCTAGGCCAAGCACACGTTTTTTACGTTTTTTCGTTGTTAATGCTGTGTTTTTTTTTTACATTTTCTTTGGTTGTTGTTATTGTTGTATTTTTCCTTTTATTTATTAATAACTGAGTACGCTCACAAAATTGTGTTTCCTCTCTTTGTTGTTAATATTTTGGAAAACCATACACAAACATCTTTGTTTGTTTTTTGGTTGTTAATGCATTGCTGCTTCTTGAAATTTGTGTTGTTGTTATTATTGCATTTTTCCTCTCATTTATTGTTAATTGAGTACTCGCAAGTGTACTACTGCTATTATTTTTATTGGTTTTGCAAAACCACACACAAGCATTTTACTTGTTAATGCTTTGCTGCTTCTTGAATTTTGTTTTATTGTTGTATTTTAACGTGAATACTCTAATGATTTACGTAACATTTATCTTCCTATTCTTCATCTAAAATTCTATTATAAAATTTATACAACAAAAAAAAGTCGAAATCAATGAATTAAATTTCAAAATTCAAAATGAAAAATTAAACTGCATTTAAAGAATTCAAAATTTTAGTTGTTTTACCGACCTATTCTCAAAGCGATGACAAAAAAAATTGTTTGTGTGTTAACGCCTAACATACATACAACTGGCTGCTAATGGTTTTTTGCGGTGCAAACAATTTATCACCATTTGCTGAGGAGGTGTTAATTTGTTTGTGAAAAAAAAAAATGTTAATTTGTGTGCACTGTTATCGCTCTGTAAAAAGGATAATCTTTCGATTTGTTGATTTCTCACGGAAATTTTAAAATATAATGAAAACTATGCAAAAAGGAAATTTGTTAAATTCATTGCGTCATTATAGTGATCCACTTTCAATACAGAACAATATTTTTGAGAAAAATTATCGATTTCCAAAAATATTGTGCCAACATACATTCGCAAATAAATATAAGACAAAATCAGGCTTGTCAACTTGGGGGAAAAAATCAAGTTCAGAAAAAAAACTGATGTTAAAACAGCGCAGCTTTCAACTTGTGCGAGAATCGCAAAGATGACAAAAACTTTCCTTGTATGATAGACGAAATAAGCATAACCAACCAATGCTGAATATGCTTGCATATAAATTTTAACATTTTCGAAGATTCAAATTCGTCTTTAATTCATTTAAATTTATATGTTAAAATTAACTACATTTGTTGGTAATAGAGCTGTGATGTTTAAATTTTGTTTTAAAACTGTGTAGAATGTGATAAGATCAATAAGAATTGCTTGGCATCTGTGTCTGAGTGTAAATACTAGCAAAGGGATCTAAAAGAAAATTAACGATAAGTGTCGTCACAAATTCGATACGTTTCAGACGGTCCTAAAATAACCAGTATTCAATCAGCAGTTCGTTCGAACGTCGAGTTTTCTATCACTCCTAGGTTTTTTTTGGACGAAATTAAAACGCCCGACATCAAAAACGTCGGTGTTTTCTATCAAATGCCCGATAGAAAGTATCAATTGTGTTGTACTTAGTGCAAATTGAAGCCAAAATGAGTTGTTGCAGCAGCTAAAACATATGTTGTTATTGAAAGTTCATAGCGATATTAAAATGAAATAAAAGTTATCGATTACATATATGAAGTATTAGTAATCGTATATATAACAAAAAATAACATATTTCGAAATTCGAAAATTTGAATTTTTATTAACTAGTCTAGCCATTTCTCCCACTGCGCAACGGCTTGTTTCGCAACACAAGCAAGTGCGAGCTCTAATTCGAATTTCTTTTCTGTTTCGAACTGCAAAAACATTCGCAAATATTTAACTAAAATGTCACAACTCAAAATTTAAACTTTTTTAGTAGAGTCAAAAAATCAGCCAAGTGTGAGTCGGACTCGCACACGGAGGGTTCCGTACCATCGTACAGGATTTTTTGCTTAAAATATAAAATTATGTGCACATTTAATAGCCTAAAAGTATACTACAATTAATAGCTTAAAAGTATACTGCAAAAACAAAAAAAAAAATGTTAAACAAAGGTTAAATTAAAGAACAACGCTTCTAAAAATGTGTATTTTTAGTATTTGTCGTTCTACACACAAGTGAGCGAATTACACACTTTGTGAAAATTTCAACTCCCTACCTATTACGGTTCATGAGATAGAGCTATGGGTACGGAACCCTAAACTGTTTTTGTTTACATTCAAGATATATGAAAAGAAAGAAAATGGTATATTTTTTATGGTAAAGCGTAGAGAAAAAATACCAGATTTTGCCAGGGGTTGAGGATGATCATTGTGTATTGATTTGGAACAAAAAATCAAAATTTGAAAATTTGGAGTTGTGACACTTTAGTTAAACATGTACGATATTTTCGTTTTCATCATCAAACAACATTGATTTGATCAGTCGTGAGCGTTTAATATGTTAGCTGTGTATTGGTTATTTAAAAAATATCAACAAAGCAGAAAAATCATCGCAAATCAGAGAGATTTTACTGTAATTCAATTCAATTATCGTTAATTCTTCTTTGCTGGTGTTTACACTCACTCCCTTTCGCATCTTTCAATCTACAAAAACCAAATGAAAAGAAAAAATTTACCATCTCAGCAAATAAAAATCGTGTAAAACACCTCTTTTAACACATGACGACTTTCACCAATGAAATTATGTTGGATTCTTTAAATGCAGATTAGCGTGGAAACAATAAGTTATTGGTACTTTCTTTTTCTTTAATAACCCTAGATAAGGGCGAACGAATTTAACCAAATCGCCTGTAAAAAATGAGATAATTTGAAAACCGTCAAAAGAGGTTTCTGGCACACCGAAATGGAATTGGATTGGAATTGAGGAGATAGCGGTTTCTAGCACACACCGGTACAAAATGATATAAGCTGGAAGTACATAAACGACTTCAACGATAAGCTGCAATTTTGTCAAACGCGCCATTGTAGCTTCAAACTACACAAACGACGTCGAACTACACAAAAGGTGGAGATACACAATCGACTTCAGCGTTAAGATGCATTGTCGACAAACGCAGCATGCAGCGTCAAACTACGCAAACGACATCAACGTTATTGACTTCAGTAAACAAAAAACAGCTGTGAATTTGAAAATTTAAGAAAGTAATTATTGAAGAAAACTGTATTAAAAGTTGAATTATTAAAAAAAGGAAGTATGTATTTTTATTATCATGTAATAAATTGAATTGGAATAACTTTTTAAATAGATAGGGAAGTCTGCCATCAAATTTAACATAAATACTGCAAAGAAATTGCCATTAACCAAGTCAGTTTTTTGTCATTCACCACGCGATCAAGCAGTTATTTTGATTCACAAACAGTTGTTTTTTGGTTCACAAACCAGTTCATTTTCCATTTACCATCCTGTTTTCTGTTGAAGTTGTTCAACTTTTTGCAAGATAACATCGTTTGTGTATCTCCACCTAAACGACGTCGAACTACACAAACGACTTCAGCGTTATTGACTTCAGTGAACAAAGAACAGCTTGAAATGTGAATATTGGAAAAAGTAATTATTGAAGAAAAACGTATTAACAGTATAATTATTAAAAAAATCAGCCAAGTGTGAGTCGGACTCGTACACGGAGGGTTCCGTACCATCGTACAAGATTTTTTGTATAAAATATTAAATTATGTGGATATTTAAAAGCCTAAAAGTATACTACAATTACAGCTTAAAAGTATACTACAAAAAACAAAAAAAATTTAAACAAAAGGTTAAATGAAAGAACAATGCTTCTAAAAATGTCTATTTTTAGTATTTGTCGTGCTACACACAAGTGAATTACACACTCTGTGAAAATTTCAACCTATTACGGTTCATGAGATAGAGGAGGAGACGGACGGACGGACGGACATCATAAGCTTAGTAATAGGGTCCCGTTAGAAACTTTCCTTCCACTGTCTTTGGTCATACAATTTCCGAGTAAAATGATCGATGATACTCAAAAATTGTATACTCGTTGCCGTTCTCTGATATGTATATCTATGTACTTATTGTAAGGTTTTTTTTTTATCATTCCCATTTTCACCAGTTGCCGAGTTAAGGCATGATTGCATCATAATTGTACATAGTACAAATAAAAACAATTTACGTATTTTTATATTCTTTATTTAAAAATTATTTGATATTTCAATTGTAATTTCGTTTTCTTCAGATTCTGACTTTTGATTATACTTAAGTAAGTTGATAATCCTGCGCATGTGTTTCAGTTTGTTTACATTCCAATAAGTTGATTTTTATTTATCTTTCTTTTTATTTGGTTGGTTTTTTATATATTTTTGACTTTTTCACTTTTATAAACACTTACTCACACTATAGGTGACGTCTAGTCTTTGAAGGTCCGAAGAGTAGCCTGAGCAACCTGACTACGAGCGCTAGTTCTCGACATTAAACCATTATTCAGCTCGATCCTGCAGGACCGCTCTCCCTGGGGTATCCTTTGTTAACGCCTTGAAATCGGAACCTGTGATTAGAAACGATACTGGTACTCTCCCCGCTCCCGATGACTTATTAGCTCAGTCTATTAGCACAGCTACTCTCGACACAAATTAGAAGTTTTCAAATTTCTTAACGTTAGGAGTATAGATTTAATGCTCCTCGCTGAAACGTAACTTATGGAAAAAAACACTTTTTGAGTTCCAGGGTATGTTTTCTATGGCTCAAATCACCCAGATAATAAAGCGCAAGGTGGAACTGGTATTCTGGTCAAAAATCGCATTAAGCACTACCAGTTGGCCTGGACTTGCGGAAACATATGCAATCCAACTGGCTCAAATACAAGTTATATATTAGCACCTATATCTAGCTGAGCGCATCGATAAGCAGCGTGTATGACAAAACTCCGTTTGTAAGCTAAGTTCAATTCTCACTGAGGCATCCCGCCATTCAACTCCCCATGTACCACCAACCCTGAAAAACTACAATGTAATAAATAGGCATATTGATCGTCTTGTCGCAATCTTCAGTTAAGAATTGCCACTCGTGAACTTAGTAAAACCTTCAAATCTGAGAATCAGTTCGCCTAGCGCCAATATATAGACAACTTATCGCCTACAAGTGAAAAAATTTCGTTGTGGAGGTCGGAAAAAAGCATGAAATCGCCAGTTGATGTCAACACGCCGATAAGAGATCGAAATGGTAAATTGGCACGAAGTGACGAAGAAAAAGTGAAGGGTTTTGCACAACATCTCACAAATGTTTTTCAACCAACTCTACCAGCAAATATTTTCATGCAGCCTTCTGATCCGACACATCCTGCGACCTCGCCCATCCGAATTCACCCACTGAACATAAAAAAGTAGTAATTTAGCACTTAAACTAAAAAAAGGCGCCAGAACATGATCAAATCACAACCAAAATGCTAATGGAACTACCGGGTCCTGCAATAATATACATCTCAAGAGTATTTAATGCGATGCTACAGTGTGGGCACTTTTCAACTCTATGGAAGAAATCCATGATAATAATGATCCCCAAACCAGGGAAGGACAAGACGCAAGCTACATCTTACAGACTTATAAGCTTGCTGCCTTGTCTATGTAAATTTTTCGAAAAGATCCTGCTCGAAACGATCAATAGAAAAGTGCTAAGCATTATACCCTGTCATCAATTTGGATTTCGCAAAGGGCACAGCTCACAGCACGACTGCGAATACTGCTCTGCAATATTTCTTTAGCTCAAGTATTAAAATTTGGTTGGATGACCTAAAACATAAAATAAAAATGTTACCTCCACAAAATACTCACAAAGTCCTGGAGAGATGAGTCAGAAACAAAATGTTTGTAGTGCGTCAAAACGAGTATACAACAAGCAACTATCAAATTAAATATAGTGTTCCGCAAGGAAGTGTTCTTCGGCCGTTCCTATATCTGCTGTACACATTAGATATACCAACCGATCCTAGACTCACAATATCTCTTTTGCAGATGATACCGCAGTACTGAGTAGATTTCGTTGTCAGATGCAAGTAACATCTGTCAATGCAAGATGTCTACTAATTGTCGAAGAGTAGTTGGTGAACTGGCGCATAAAAGTGAACGAGGAAACAAGCAACCATATCAACTTCACGCTCAACAGAAGCTCTTGTCCGCTACTAACTCTAAATAAAGGTGGAGATACACAAACGACGTTTCTTGCAAACCAGCTTGAAAGTTGAAATTTATGAAATCGTATGGACCGAGTTACATAGCTTGCTCGCAAACGCAGCAATTCAAAAAGTTGAATAACTTCAACTTCAACAGAAAACAGTATTGGTGAATGGAAAAAGAACTGGTTTGTGAACCAGAAAACAGCTGTTTGTGAATCAAAATAACTGCTTGATTGCGTGGTGAATGACAAAAAACTGATTCGGTAAATGGCAATTTCTTTGCAGTATTTATGTTAAATTTGATGGCAGACTTTCCTAAAAAGTTGTTCCAATTCAAATTATTACATGATAATAAAAATACATACTTCCTTTTTTTAGTAATTCAACTTTTAATATAGTTTTCATCAATAATTACTTTCCTAAATTTTCAAATTCACAGCTGTTTTTTGTTTACTGAAGTCAATATGGTTGAAGTCGTTTGTGTACCTCGACGTCGTTTGTGTAGTTTGACACTGCATGCTGCGTTTGTCTTTGAAGTACTTTGTGTATCTCCACATTAACATTGCGATCCCACAAGTAGAGGATGTTGTCCACCTTGGTGTACATGTTGACAGATGACTTACATGGCGTAAGCATATTGAAGCCAAGAAAACTCAATTGAAACTAAAAGCCAACAGCTTTCACTAGCTTATCAATTCACGTTCTCCCCTTAACATTGAATAAAAAGTCCTCCTATACAACAGCGTTATAAAGCCAATCTGGACCTATGGTTCGCAGCTATGGGAAAATTCAAGTGCCTCTAATGTAGACATTATTCAAAGAGTGCAATCAAAAATATTGTAGTTCACTACTGGAGCTCCCTGGTATAATATAAACGAGCGACTACACTGAGATCTTTATATATCAACAATAAAAAAATCAGCCAAGTGTGAGTCGGACTCGCACACGGAGGGTTCCTAAAAATGTGTAATGTGTATGCTAACATAAGTAATAAAACTAGAAGAATAATTTTTTCCAGTACTGTAGGAAAGCGTAACGGCATAAAGTCAGCTTAGTAAACAAAAACTGTGACATTCCATCAAAACCAGCGAACTATTGAATGAATGTGGGCATGTGACTCGATGACGAAATTTCCATTGCAAGGAAAATTATACACGGGCAAAGATCCAGGAGCAGAGCGTGATGTGGGTACCGGTACACCAACAGTGGCACAACAATGGTGACTGACAATTTTTTTGTAACATTGGCTGCAGCCAAACGACTTTCTGCTCTTAGTCTGACATTAGTCGGCACCATTCGATCCAATAAAAGAGATTTACCTGAAGAAATGAAAAAGGATAAACGCCTTGTGGTTTCATCTCCTTTCGGCTTTCATAACAACTTGGTTTCGCTTTGTAGCTATGTGCCGAAGAAAGGCAAAGCCGTAAATTTACTTTCAACCGTACACTATTCGAAAAATGTTGAAGGTGAGGCAATGAAACCAGAAGCGATTTTGTTTTACAATGCAAACAAAGCTGGCGTCGATAAGTAATAAAAATAGAAGACTATTTTTTCAGTGCCATCATAAAACAATGTAAGTAAAACGAAATAAAATAAAATATCTGCATATATTTAAATTTTGATCAGTTCCTTTTTCTTATTAGTTCCTCAGAGACAAATTGAAAAATAGACAAAACAATAACAGAACAGAAACATAGTGCGATCATAAATACGGTAAGTGAAGAAGATAAAAAGTGAAAATAATTGTTTCTATTTAAATTTTAATCAGTTGCCTTTTTTTCTTATTATTTCTTTTGCGACATATTAAAAGCAAAAGAACATAAAAACACAACAAATACATAGAAGAAGATTCATCTGCAGATGATGCCCCACAATAAGTCCTTAATTTTCCTTTAATTTTTTTTTGTTCGTAGTTTGTTATGTAGTTGTAAGTTAAATTGTAAGTTGAATATGAGTTAAGTGAACTTGTAAATATAAAAAATGAAAAACGGAAAAATGAAATGTTATTATATGAATATTTGATTTAATTTTTTTTTTTTAGTAATAAACCAGTTTAGAACTGAAAGAATAGAACCGGTTCTGAACCTCCACCGGTTCTTGAACTGGTTCTGTGTAACGTACAGAACCGGCGAATTTAACATGGCAATGTCATTGGGAGTATTCAATTGTCTCCGCCTGCATTACTTTGAACCAGTTCAGTTTTGCTAGGCCAAGCACACGTTTTTTACGTATTTTCGTTGTTAATGCTGTGTTTTTTTTTACATTTTCTTTGGTTGTTGTTATTGTTGTATTTTTCCTTTTATTTATTAATAACTGAGTACGCTCACAAAATTGTGTTTCCTCTCTTTGTTGTTAATATTTTGGAAAACCATACACAAACATCTTTGTTTGTTTTTTGGTTGTTAATGCATTGCTGCTTCTTGAAATTTGTGTTGTTGTTATTATTGCATTTTTCCTCTCATTTATTGTTAATTGAGTACTCGCAAGTGTACTACTGCTATTATTTTTATTGGTTTTGCAAAACCACACACAAGCATTTTACTTGTTAATGCTTTGCTGCTTCTTGAATTTTGTTTTATTGTTGTATTTTAACGTGAATACTCTAATGATTTACGTAACATTTATCTTCCTATTCTTCATCTAAAATTCTATTATAAAATTTATACAACAAAAAAAAGTCGAAATCAATGAATTAAATTTCAAAATTCAAAATGAAAAATTAAACTGCATTTAAAGAATTCAAAATTTTAGTTGTTTTACCGACCTATTCTCAAAGCGATGACAAAAAAAATTGTTTGTGTGTTAACGCCTAACATACATACAACTGGCTGCTAATGGTTTTTTGCGGTGCAAACAATTTATCACCATTTGCTGAGGAGGTGTTAATTTGTTTGTGAAAAAAAAAAATGTTAATTTGTGTGCACTGTTATCGCTCTGTAAAAAGGATAATCTTTCGATTTGTTGATTTCTCACGGAAATTTTAAAATATAATGAAAACTATGCAAAAAGGAAATTTGTTAAATTCATTGCGTCATTATAGTGATCCACTTTCAATACAGAACAATATTTTTGAGAAAAATTATCGATTTCCAAAAATATTGTGCCAACATACATTCGCAAATAAATATAAGACAAAATCAGGCTTGTCAACTTGGGGGAAAAAATCAAGTTCAGAAAAAAAACTGATGTTAAAACAGCGCAGCTTTCAACTTGTGCGAGAATCGCAAAGATGACAAAAACTTTCCTTGTATGATAGACGAAATAAGCATAACCAACCAATGCTGAATATGCTTGCATATAAATTTTAACATTTTCGAAGATTCAAATTCGTCTTTAATTCATTTAAATTTATATGTTAAAATTAACTACATTTGTTGGTAATAGAGCTGTGATGTTTAAATTTTGTTTTAAAACTGTGTAGAATGTGATAAGATCAATAAGAATTGCTTGGCATCTGTGTCTGAGTGTAAATACTAGCAAAGGGATCTAAAAGAAAATTAACGATAAGTGTCGTCACAAATTCGATACGTTTCAGACGGTCCTAAAATAACCAGTATTCAATCAGCAGTTCGTTCGAACGTCGAGTTTTCTATCACTCCTAGGTTTTTTTTGGACGAAATTAAAACGCCCGACATCAAAAACGTCGGTGTTTTCTATCAAATGCCCGATAGAAAGTATCAATTGTGTTGTACTTAGTGCAAATTGAAGCCAAAATGAGTTGTTGCAGCAGCTAAAACATATGTTGTTATTGAAAGTTCATAGCGATATTAAAATGAAATAAAAGTTATCGATTACATATATGAAGTATTAGTAATCGTATATATAACAAAAAATAACATATTTCGAAATTCGAAAATTTGAATTTTTATTAACTAGTCTAGCCATTTCTCCCACTGCGCAACGGCTTGTTTCGCAACACAAGCAAGTGCGAGCTCTAATTCGAATTTCTTTTCTGTTTCGAACTGCAAAAACATTCGCAAATATTTAACTAAAATGTCACAACTCAAAATTTAAACTTTTTTAGTAGAGTCAAAAAATCAGCCAAGTGTGAGTCGGACTCGCACACGGAGGGTTCCGTACCATCGTACAGGATTTTTTGCTTAAAATATAAAATTATGTGCACATTTAATAGCCTAAAAGTATACTACAATTAATAGCTTAAAAGTATACTGCAAAAACAAAAAAAAAATGTTAAACAAAGGTTAAATTAAAGAACAACGCTTCTAAAAATGTGTATTTTTAGTATTTGTCGTTCTACACACAAGTGAGCGAATTACACACTTTGTGAAAATTTCAACTCCCTACCTATTACGGTTCATGAGATAGAGCTATGGGTACGGAACCCTAAACTGTTTTTGTTTACATTCAAGATATATGAAAAGAAAGAAAATGGTATATTTTTTATGGTAAAGCGTAGAGAAAAAATACCAGATTTTGCCAGGGGTTGAGGATGATCATTGTGTATTGATTTGGAACAAAAAATCAAAATTTGAAAATTTCGAGTTGTGACACTTTAGTTAAACATGTACGATATTTTCGTTTTCATCATCAAACAACATTGATTTGATCAGTCGTGAGCGTTTAATATGTTAGCTGTGTATTGGTTATTTAAAAAATATCAACAAAGCAGAAAAATCATCGCAAATCAGAGAGATTTTACTGTAATTCAATTCAATTATCGTTAATTCTTCTTTGCTGGTGTTTACACTCACTCCCTTTCGCATCTTTCAATCTACAAAAACCAAATGAAAAGAAAAAATTTACCATCTCAGCAAATAAAAATCGTGTAAAACACCTCTTTTAACACATGACGACTTTCACCAATGAAATTATGTTGGATTCTTTAAATGCAGATTAGCGTGGAAACAATAAGTTATTGGTACTTTCTTTTTCTTTAATAACCCTAGATAAGGGCGAACGAATTTAACCAAATCGCCTGTAAAAAATGAGATAATTTGAAAACCGTCAAAAGAGGTTTCTGGCACACCGAAATGGAATTGGATTGGAATTGAGGAGATAGCGGTTTCTAGCACACACCGGTACAAAATGATATAAGCTGGAAGTACATAAACGACTTCAACGATAAGCTGCAATTTTGTCAAACGCGCCATTGTAGCTTCAAACTACACAAACGACGTCGAACTACACAAAAGGTGGAGATACACAATCGACTTCAGCGTTAAGATGCATTGTCGACAAACGCAGCATGCAGCGTCAAACTACGCAAACGACATCAACGTTATTGACTTCAGTAAACAAAAAACAGCTGTGAATTTGAAAATTTAAGAAAGTAATTATTGAAGAAAACTGTATTAAAAGTTGAATTATTAAAAAAAGGAAGTATGTATTTTTATTATCATGTAATAAATTGAATTGGAATAACTTTTTAAATAGATAGGGAAGTCTGCCATCAAATTTAACATAAATACTGCAAAGAAATTGCCATTAACCAAGTCAGTTTTTTGTCATTCACCACGCGATCAAGCAGTTATTTTGATTCACAAACAGTTGTTTTTTGGTTCACAAACCAGTTCATTTTCCATTTACCATCCTGTTTTCTGTTGAAGTTGTTCAACTTTTTGCAAGATAACATCGTTTGTGTATCTCCACCTAAACGACGTCGAACTACACAAACGACTTCAGCGTTATTGACTTCAGTGAACAAAGAACAGCTTGAAATGTGAATATTGGAAAAAGTAATTATTGAAGAAAAACGTATTAACAGTATAATTATTAAAAAAATCAGCCAAGTGTGAGTCGGACTCGTACACGGAGGGTTCCGTACCATCGTACAAGATTTTTTGTATAAAATATTAAATTATGTGGATATTTAAAAGCCTAAAAGTATACTACAATTACAGCTTAAAAGTATACTACAAAAAACAAAAAAAATTTAAACAAAAGGTTAAATGAAAGAACAATGCTTCTAAAAATGTCTATTTTTAGTATTTGTCGTGCTACACACAAGTGAATTACACACTCTGTGAAAATTTCAACCTATTACGGTTCATGAGATAGAGGAGGAGACGGACGGACGGACGGACATCATAAGCTTAGTAATAGGGTCCCGTTAGAAACTTTCCTTCCACTGTCTTTGGTCATACAATTTCCGAGTAAAATGATCGATGATACTCAAAAATTGTATACTCGTTGCCGTTCTCTGATATGTATATCTATGTACTTATTGTAAGGTTTTTTTTTTATCATTCCCATTTTCACCAGTTGCCGAGTTAAGGCATGATTGCATCATAATTGTACATAGTACAAATAAAAACAATTTACGTATTTTTATATTCTTTATTTAAAAATTATTTGATATTTCAATTGTAATTTCGTTTTCTTCAGATTCTGACTTTTGATTATACTTAAGTAAGTTGATAATCCTGCGCATGTGTTTCAGTTTGTTTACATTCCAATAAGTTGATTTTTATTTATCTTTCTTTTTATTTGGTTGGTTTTTTATATATTTTTGCCTTTTTCACTTTTATAAACACTTATTCACACTATAGGTGACGTCTAGTCTTTGAAGGTCCGAAGAGTAGCCTGAGCAACCTGACTACGAGCGCTAGTTCTCGACATTAAACCATTATTCAGCTCGATCCTGCAGGACCGCTCTCCCTGGGGTATCCTTTGTTAACGCCTTGAAATCGGAACCTGTGATTAGAAACGATACTGGTACTCTCCCCGCTCCCGATGACTTATTAGCTCAGTCTATTAGCACAGCTACTCTCGACACAAATTAGAAGTTTTCAAATTTCTTAACGTTAGGAGTATAGATTTAATGCTCCTCGCTGAAACGTAACTTATGGAAAAAAACACTTTTTGAGTTCCAGGGTATGTTTTCTATGGCTCAAATCACCCAGATAATAAAGCGCAAGGTGGAACTGGTATTCTGGTCAAAAATCGCATTAAGCACTACCAGTTGGCCTGGACTTGCGGAAACATATGCAATCCAACTGGCTCAAATACAAGTTATATATTAGCACCTATATCTAGCTGAGCGCATCGATAAGCAGCGTGTATGACAAAACTCCGTTTGTAAGCTAAGTTCAATTCTCACTGAGGCATCCCGCCATTCAACTCCCCATGTACCACCAACCCTGAAAAACTACAATGTAATAAATAGGCATATTGATCGTCTTGTCGCAATCTTCAGTTAAGAATTGCCACTCGTGAACTTAGTAAAACCTTCAAATCTGAGAATCAGTTCGCCTAGCGCCAATATATAGACAACTTATCGCCTACAAGTGAAAAAATTTCGTTGTGGAGGTCGGAAAAAAGCATGAAATCGCCAGTTGATGTCAACACGCCGATAAGAGATCGAAATGGTAAATTGGCACGAAGTGACGAAGAAAAAGTGAAGGGTTTTGCACAACATCTCACAAATGTTTTTCAACCAACTCTACCAGCAAATATTTTCATGCAGCCTTCTGATCCGACACATCCTGCGACCTCGCCCATCCGAATTCACCCACTGAACATAAAAAAGTAGTAATTTAGCACTTAAACTAAAAAAAGGCGCCAGAACATGATCAAATCACAACCAAAATGCTAATGGAACTACCGGGTCCTGCAATAATATACATCTCAAGAGTATTTAATGCGATGCTACAGTGTGGGCACTTTTCAACTCTATGGAAGAAATCCATGATAATAATGATCCCCAAACCAGGGAAGGACAAGACGCAAGCTACATCTTACAGACTTATAAGCTTGCTGCCTTGTCTATGTAAATTTTTCGAAAAGATCCTGCTCGAAACGATCAATAGAAAAGTGCTAAGCATTATACCCTGTCATCAATTTGGATTTCGCAAAGGGCACAGCTCACAGCACGACTGCGAATACTGCTCTGCAATATTTCTTTAGCTCAAGTATTAAAATTTGGTTGGATGACCTAAAACATAAAATAAAAATGTTACCTCCACAAAATACTCACAAAGTCCTGGAGAGATGAGTCAGAAACAAAATGTTTGTAGTGCGTCAAAACGAGTATACAACAAGCAACTATCAAATTAAATATAGTGTTCCGCAAGGAAGTGTTCTTCGGCCGTTCCTATATCTGCTGTACACATTAGATATACCAACCGATCCTAGACTCACAATATCTCTTTTGCAGATGATACCGCAGTACTGAGTAGATTTCGTTGTCAGATGCAAGTAACATCTGTCAATGCAAGATGTCTACTAATTGTCGAAGAGTAGTTGGTGAACTGGCGCATAAAAGTGAACGAGGAAACAAGCAACCATATCACCTTCACGCTCAACAGAAGCTCTTGTCCGCTACTAACTCTAAATAAAGGTGGAGATACACAAACGACGTTTCTTGCAAACCAGCTTGAAAGTTGAAATTTATGAAATCGTATGGACCGAGTTACATAGCTTGCTCGCAAACGCAGCAATTCAAAAAGTTGAATAACTTCAACTTCAACAGAAAACAGTATTGGTGAATGGAAAAAGAACTGGTTTGTGAACCAGAAAACAGCTGTTTGTGAATCAAAATAACTGCTTGATTGCGTGGTGAATGACAAAAAACTGATTCGGTAAATGGCAATTTCTTTGCAGTATTTATGTTAAATTTGATGGCAGACTTTCCTAAAAAGTTGTTCCAATTCAAATTATTACATGATAATAAAAATACATACTTCCTTTTTTTAGTAATTCAACTTTTAATATAGTTTTCATCAATAATTACTTTCCTAAATTTTCAAATTCACAGCTGTTTTTTGTTTACTGAAGTCAATATGGTTGAAGTCGTTTGTGTACCTCGACGTCGTTTGTGTAGTTTGACACTGCATGCTGCGTTTGTCTTTGAAGTACTTTGTGTATCTCCACATTAACATTGCGATCCCACAAGTAGAGGATGTTGTCCACCTTGGTGTACATGTTGACAGATGACTTACATGGCGTAAGCATATTGAAGCCAAGAAAACTCAATTGAAACTAAAAGCCAACAGCTTTCACTAGCTTATCAATTCACGTTCTCCCCTTAACATTGAATAAAAAGTCCTCCTATACAACAGCGTTATAAAGCCAATCTGGACCTATGGTTCGCAGCTATGGGAAAATTCAAGTGCCTCTAATGTAGACATTATTCAAAGAGTGCAATCAAAAATATTGTAGTTCACTACTGGAGCTCCCTGGTATAATATAAACGAGCGACTACACTGAGATCTTTATATATCAACAATAAAAAAATCAGCCAAGTGTGAGTCGGACTCGCACACGGAGGGTTCCTAAAAATGTGTAATGTGTATGCTAACATAAGTAATAAAACTAGAAGAATAATTTTTTCCAGTACTGTAGGAAAGCGTAACGGCATAAAGTTATGTTATAGAGACAGCTTAGTAAACAAAAACTGTGACATTCCATCAAAACCAGCGAACTATTGAATGAATGTGGGCATGTGACTCGATGACGAAATTTCCATTGCAAGGAAAATTATACACGGGCAAAGATCCAGGAGCAGAGCGTGATGTGGGTACCGGTACACCAACAGTGGCACAACAATGGTGACTGACAATTTTTTTGTAACATTGGCTGCAGCCAAACGACTTTCTGCTCTTAGTCTGACATTAGTCGGCACCATTCGATCCAATAAAAGAGATTTACCTGAAGAAATGAAAAAGGATAAACGCCTTGTGGTTTCATCTCCTTTCGGCTTTCATAACAACTTGGTTTCGCTTTGTAGCTATGTGCCGAAGAAAGGCAAAGCCGTAAATTTACTTTCAACCGTACACTATTTGAAAAATGTTGAAGGTGAGGCAATGAAACCAGAAGCGATTTTGTTTTACAATGCAAACAAAGCTGGCGTCGATAAGTAATAAAAATAGAAGAATATTTTTTCCCAGTACTTTAGGAAAGCGTAACGGCATAAAGTTATGTTATAGAGACAACTTAGCAAACAAAAACTGTGACATTAATCAAACATTGAACACGTTTGATTGGTTTGCTAAGCTTCCTTAGGTTTCCTATTGTATTGGTTTTATGGAGTCTGAAACTGACACTCAAGAAAGCATAACGTGCTGTCAGAAAAAGACTCATGACAAAAAAATTAAACAATATGATTATCTAAAAATATCAAGTAGAATTCAATGACCACAAGCGTAATGACAACATCAAAAATTATTTATTCTTAAGTAATGTTCAATGACCACAAGCCTAAAGACAATATAAAAACTTATTTGATTTTTTATAACTACAATATAATAATAATGCATCCAATGTCTTTCTTTTTTAACTTATACATTCAAGTTATCCGGTGTGTGATGGAAACCGCTTTCGTCTCCATTCCGCCTCAATTGTATGTCACGGTGTAATGGAAACCGCTTTTGACGTTTTTGAAATCACCTAATTTTTTACAGGAGATTTAGTTAAATTCTCTCTCATATTAAATTATTAATGGAAAAAAAAGTACCAAGAACTATCGTTTATTGTTTTTCTCGCTAAATTGCATTTAAAGAATTCAACATTTTAGTGTTTTTAAGTCATAAATTTGCATTTTACTCAAATCACTTTTCCATTGAAGTAAAATAGTCGAAATAAGCAAAACCAACCAATTCTGAATATGCCAACCTGCTTGCATATAAATTTTAACATATTCGAAGATTCTAATTTGACTTTAATTCAATTAATTTGTATGTCAAAATAAACTATATGGTTTGGTAATGAAGCTGTGATGTTTCAATTTTGTTTAAAAAATGCGTATAAAGTGATTAGTTTAATGAGAAGTTTTAATAATCTCGTTGGTAAAAGTTGGCATGTTTGCAATGTGTTAACGCAAGGGACTATACACGATTTCTGTTTGTTGCGAAATGAAGTGTTTTCGTTTTTGATTGGTTTTTGTAGAGTGAGTAATGTGAAAGGGAGTGAGCAATGTCAAAATATTTGTTTGGCATCAGTAGCTGAGTGTAAGTACTAGCTAGGGGATCCAAAGAAAAATAAACGATAAGTGTAGCCACAAATTCGATACATTTCAGACGGCCATAAAAAAAAAAATCAGCAGTTCGTTCGAACATCATTGTTCGAAAAATGATTTCGTCACGGTTTCTATCACACCTACGTTTTTTTTGGACGAAATTGAAAAAGCCCGATATCAAAAACGTCTATGTTTTCTATCACACCCCGGTATGATTCTAAAATGACTGACTATTTCATAAAATTGACGTTTTTAAAAATAATAACATAACTTCGGGGTCACCAAAAATGTGCACAACAAACATACCTTGTAACATGCAATTTACATTGGGCAGAACACGGTGTTCTCGAGAACTCAATCAGAAGAATGTGCTCTGATGACAACAATAACAGGGAAAATGAACGAAATTTGTTGTTGTAGTATTGATAACTCTGTGTTCTGGTTGAACACAGCAAGAAATCACTTTTTATGCTGGTCACTTTGCGGTAGTGCTGGCAAGTTTTTGGTCATATCTGCCTTTTTAGTCATTCTCGACATTAAACAGCTGATTATGCACAAAACAATTTGAAGAAAGTTTTAATTGTAATTATTTTTTTTTTTAATATTAACAAAATAAGTAGCAGTCACACAATTTCCATTTTAATTTCTTACAATTAGCCACAACGTTCCTTTTGTATGTATAGCCAAAACAAAAAACAGCTGCTTATTGCAGACAAATTTTATTTTCAAAGTGAGTTAACCCTCAATCATAGTACTGGGTCGTTTACATTTAATTCAACACATATCTATTTTTGCTAACAATTTCTGCTTCCAGGTATCCTCCTAAAATCTCATTAGTTATCGATCTATGAAATAAAAAATTATTCTTGAGACTTTAGAAAGGATGTTATAAGGATATAAAAAAATTAAACCCGATTTCACAGTACCGGGTCTGGCCATAAATTTTGTATGGATGATAATGCATTTTGATAATTCTACTTGTGTTTTTTTAATGTTCCATTATATATTACATTCCGACTGCCATATATGTTCTCTTAGCACAAACGCACGTACGTACTTTTTTTTTTTTGTTAAGCAAAGAAGGAGAAAATCTTCAAAAAGATACTCATGGCCCGAGCCACAAGTTATGTCGGACTCCTACCGACTAAAAAGTCCCCTATTGCCTCAAAACCCTTCAACCCCTACGGAACCACCAAAGCATTACTTTGTAGGGAGGGAAGATTGCCCTAATCTGGGCGCCATTAAACGCTCACACACTCTCTAAAGCTGCCGGCACTGGGGATCTATCCCCTGCACCGTAATTTGTTCTTCCATTGCTCATTTCATGGTTTTGGAAAGCTTAATTTAGGGGTGGCTACCACTCGCCTCGACGCGAGAATTTCTCTAGGGTATCTAACCTTTGAAGCTAACCCCTCCGTTCTCGCCATTGTATGTGTATAATTTTTAAGAATAAGAGTGTCTGTCTGTGCGTCTGAATCCTCCTGACCATGTCCTTCTGCCTGTATATGTATGTTGTTTTATTGTATAAATGATATAGAATGATGCTGTTATACAGATGGCATAGCTGCAGCAATAAGAAGACAACGAAAGAAGGAAAGAGGAACAAAGAAACGGCGCATCACACAAACTCAATTTAAATAATTTTATTAAGTAAATAAAGGAATAAACCCACATATATTGCAATAAAATGAAAACTACACTGCAAATAAGTGGGAATTATTCAAACTTTGGCTTAATGTTAAATTCCTTTTGGACATCTTTGGATTCGCAGATCTTTCCAACGGAAACATTGTTCCATTCGACTCAATTTGCTACTGAGGCCATTCAGCTGGGATCATGTCTGTACCGCTCGAATGTGCCATTCGGTGCATATTTACTTTAATTTGTGGGTAGCAAATAATTGTGAAAAACACAGCACGCAAGCGTCATTTTTTTAGTTGTTTCTGCGCTCAAATGAATAGGCTTTCGTAGAACGAGAAAACGTGCTGACATGATGATTTTCGATTACGGTTCTTGCACAACTCTATCGGTAATTATAAGCGCGCTGCACTATAGTGAGGTCGCGTTGCCTATACGGCTTCTTGATAGTCGGGCGTAGGTTAGGTTAGGTAGCTGCATCACTGAACGAGTGATGCCACTTAGACCATAAGATGGGCCCGTTGTGAGCCACAGGGGTGGGGCTTGGCTACCTCCCAACCGAATTGAACCATTCAGAGCTTTTAATGAAGCGAACGAGGTTATTTATGCCTAGTTGATATAGGTTATCTATACT
>JAWNKV010000815.1:0-71834 GCA_035041805.1 Amiota mariae
ATCACTGTTATATTTTCTTTGTTAATACCAATACCGATATCCTCTCCTGGATGAGGCCCTCACCATATTATAATACAAAAAGTTTGCAAATTATGATTCACTTTGAAGAGAAGCAGAAATCGTTCACAGACTAGTCATGTGATAGAGGATGGATGACTCACGCACACGGTTCAGTTTATTTCAGGGTTGCCATTCTTATGAAGGAATATTTTTTAATTTTAGAATTTTTTTTTAAATTCACAATATTGTCCATTGTTCTCAATGGTGGCTGAAGGCAAAAAAGCCCTTATATACACGTAGATCCACCCCTAACATAAAGAATCAATATAACAAATTTAGTCTGAATTTATTTACTTGATTGAAATGCATTGAACTGAATTTAACTTCAAAGACTGTTAAGGCTTTTACAACATAACAATAAGGATTTCAAATGAGAAGAAAAGGATACTGCTCCTCACTATGAGACTGGTAAACTAAATTTATGGTGGTGGACAGGTTGCTCGCCACAGGGGAACATGGTATTTTTGGATCATTGTCATTATTTTTTATATTTATACAGTGATTTTCTAATAAATCGAAAGAAAAAACATTTTATTTGTCTTCAATTCTCTGATTTTTTTCTTGTCATCTATATACAAACATAGTAACTATTTCATTTTGTTTGAAGAAATAACCAATTTCAATTATAAAAATCTATCAATATAATTGATTTAAGAACCAAAAAGAAAGTTGACAATGGACAATTCTAAAATGGGTTATATTATTAATTTATTGGATATACTAACAATAAATACAATACTTTAGAATACTGTAAATGTATTTAAGATTTGCTTGGATATATACTAATACCAGAGACTTGCAAAATTTCTTGATTTCATAATATTTACATTTAAATTTGTATTCACATTTAATCATTTCAGAAAACTTGTCTATAAATGAAATCAGTTCTGTGTCGAAAGAGTAATCGAGCGTTGAATAAAATCAAAGAAGTTAAATTTATTTGTTTTAAAACAAATTATTAAATATCTCTCACCGTTTTATCCCTACGTCACTGCGAAAGCATTCTTTCATAGGGAGGAATAGTAGTCTTAATTAAGCAGGTGTTATTATTCGCTCGTATATTCAAGCGCCCCGTATTATGTTGGCAATTTCTGCAGAGAAGAATGCCCAATCCTCCGAAGATGCATTACAATCTCTTGTGAGCTGCAAGAAGATCAAATGCGCACAAAAATTCTTCGTCGCCCCGCTTTGAAACAGTATGGGTCCACAGCGTACCCGAACCTGTGCAAATACTACCTGTAACATCCATGGCCAGTTGTGAATTGAGTAAATTCGCACCCCACATCACCAGAACGACGCTTAAGCCAATCTGTAATATCTGGGATGAGCTGGTGTATCCTCTGTGGCTCTGCCCTACCCCAAATGTGCTGCCATATTTTAAGTCTTAATCTCATCCATGTATGCTGTCCTTAGCAGCCGGAGCTTTCAGTTCTATTGAAAGTCTGCCTTCAAGTTCACCCGCCGTATCAGCAAAGAAACTGTTCGATACGCTCTACAGATCCTCAGGTTAGCAATCCTTTAAGCACTCCCTGTCGATGTATGCAACAATTCAAACGCGTTCATTTTTGCTTTTTGTAATTTATTTAACCAACAAACACCACAATTGATTTGAACGAGTTGACCGGTGATTAAATTAATTGATTTGAAATAAACTCCGAATATGAACGTTTTTTAAATCATTAGATGACGCTCTCTGGAGTGCACTATCATATATAATTAATTAAGGGTAACCAAGTGGTCCTTGCATAACCATGCTGCCGTCTGTTCATCAGTCATTGCATTTGTTTTGAAATGCTTCTTTTGTGAAATGTTTGTAAGCCTGGGTGAGTACAAAGTTATGATGTGTTCAAATGATCAAAGATATCTTCAATAAACATAATGTTAGACGTAATAAACTGCACAATCAAACTGAGAAAGAGAGTATGAAAAGATGTATGTAATTATATATTACAACGAAATTGATAATTATCGATTATTTTCAGGACACATTGGCATCATTTTAATGAATGCAGTGTCCTGATGATCAATAAGGGGAAGGAGGTAAACAAATAATTTAGGAAAGAAGAAGAATTTTTGAAGATAAATAAAGTTTGGAGGAAAATAATGAGAGATTGAGACAATGCCTGCCATAGTTGAGAAGGAAAAGCCGACATATTTTGCCCATCTGGTTGGGCACAGAATTTTTTCTGTGTGTGGTCTATGAAATAGTTATTTGATTTCGTAAAGTAACGTTGCCCTTTGTGTTTATGTTTTTGTCGCATATCGCTGCTGGATTTTGTTCGTTGAGTTGGAAATCGTGGTGGGAAACACCACCCTGTCACCTGCCGCACTCGGTGCATCACCAACACATCACATCTTTCAACGCACCACGTACTCACAATATTAGTCACAATCACCACTATCTTTGTAAAATTCATTAAACGCTCGCCAACTAAACGTAATAAGTTTTCAGTCAAATATAAAATACCCAACCTCTTGAATTATTATTATACGAATTGCATATTTCATATATACCATTATAGTATGAGTTAAATTAAAGTTGATATTTTCATGTCACTTTAAATTCAATGAAATTTACCTCTTAAATGAAAAATAACATGTTCTCATCAAAATAGTATGTATGATATTAAAATGACATTACGCATACGCCATGTTAGTCAGTATAAATTTATTTAAATAGATTAGTCACTGTTTACATATAGAAAATTGCTGCTGGCTGTGCAAAATATTGTAGATTAACATGAGTTCTGTACCCAATATAAATACAATATTTTTCACTAAAGGCTTTAAAAAATATTTCCTTGGCCCAAAGCCAAAAAATTTTAATTAAATCCTTTGACCCCATAAAAAAACAAATTAAAATACAGAACCATATTTGCCTTAACATCACTATAAATTCTATAAAATTAAACATGTTTGACTGTTAAACAAAATAAATACAAAAATATCAAGAAAATTTAATTTCTTCTATATTTGCAACATTTGGGTTATTTCCAAAACTAGAATTTGAATAACTTGCAAATCTTTTGTTTTTTAGTTAAAAGGACAAAGTATTATAAAATAATGGAAAAGTTAGCATGATTAATTGAAACACTATATACCTACGATAATACTGAACACAAAGATGTTAATTCAATTTTTTGTCCAAATGATGTTGCATACTTCTTGGTTTTATTTACTTGTTTTCTGTCTATGCTTTCTGATTTCTGGCATCACTTACTACTAATCCTACACTTTAACCTTTTACCAACTGCCACTTAATGAATTTTGTGTTTTATTTGCTTACAGCAATAATTGAAACAGTGTCAAAGTATCCTGGAAAGTATATATACTTCCCCATATGCATTAATACTCACTCAAATGTGACAGATATTTAATAGTTTGTTAATTTTCTCTCTTCCAATATTTCAATTTCAATTTGCATGCACTAATGAAATTACATTTCATTTGACTTCATATTCTAACTTCAACCTTCCTATTTTTAAGTACTAGTATCATGTTACTCTAAATAATTTAAATGAAATTTTACATGGGTACTTTGCTTGAAATCAATTCATTCAATTTAGATTAGGGCATTTGTAGTTCTTCTTGTCTTGACCAATATATTAGATTGCATACATATTTAGTTCCTAGATTAGTTTCCTTGTTAATGGACAGATTTTTATTAAAAATTTATCATATTTCTGAGGAAAATTACTTTGTATTTCTTTGTGTGAAGAGTTAACGAACAAAACTGGTTAGAATGAAAATCATGTTTTTTTTTTATAAAAAATAAATAAATAAAGTTACTACAATAGAATAAACAAAAAATAGTTAGGTTGATCTGGTTATACCCAATGATTTGATAGAAATGATTTTAATAATCTCTGGATAAAACATAGAATGCTATTTCTATATTCCATGTGTCTCAATAGAGATGCAATCAATGGTTGTTGCTGCTTCGTCATAAATGCTGCTTATCAAAATTCAAGTCAGTCTGAGTACTAATAGAACTTACATATTAATTTAAATTTTAGTGTATTTATAGTTTTAGAGAAACAACTGTCATCATATTGAATTTTTATGTTAGGTATTGAGTCTTCACTTACTTTCCTCAAGTTATGTTGAATCTGATTGCCTGAAAATTTATACAAGGGGCACCAGCAGCCGACATAATTGGCAGCATTCTATAAAAAAATATTTGTTTATTATTGAACATACAATTGTCCGTGACTAAACACAATAAAATTTCAACTTTTTGACACGTTTGATCTTATTTATAATCATTGCTGGAATGACTGGAAATTTAGAGATAAGTATACTGAATACGGAGAGATTCGTGTATTACGCGTTATACTTGTTAACACCTCGTTATCTATTGAGTCTCGGTGCATTCGTTTTATCCAAATTCGAGTTTCGTTGCGAATATAACGAAAAAAGAAAAACAACAATAACACGGCTTCATACAACTGATAAACGTACATCAATGGAACAGATGAGAAAGGCACACAAATCTCTTTATTCTCCCTGTTATAACACCCTGGTATCTTTAAGACTTTTCCTTACCTGAACCACTGGATCGATTTTGATAAAAATTAACATCAATTTTTTTATAGCCATTAAGTCGGTGATTTATTTTTGTCCATTATATGAGAAAAAAAATTGTTTTTAAAAATTTAAAATAAGAAACAACAGATAAAAATTTATTTGTACACATTTAGCGATGAATACCTTTCAATTAGAATTTTTTTTATTAAAAATTGGTTGAGTGGCTTAAGCAGAAAAGGGACCACAAATAATGTGTTTGTCGTTTATTTATATACTAGATTTTGGGTATGTTATAAACTGGAAGTATCACCTTAGAAATTGCACTAGAGCAGAAATATGAAATAAGTATAAACAGTCAATAAACTTAGGGGTCATCCACATCTAATGTCACACGCTATGAGGGAGGGAGGGGGTCAACGAAGTATGACCACCTCAGACAGTGAGAGAGGGAGGGGTCATAAGCTTTGTGAAGTCACATGCCAATATCTAATTTATATTAAAATACTTTAAACGAAAAATTATTACCAACTCTATCTTTAGGCTTTCAGGCCTACGTGTATAGAGCCCTAATAGAAACATAGAAATAGGTATTGAAGTGACGGTATATGATGTCACACCAGGGTGGAGCGGTCTCAGAAATGTGACCACCTTTAACTGCGGGAGGGGTGGGTGTAAAAAATGATGAAACTCGTATGACGTACGTGTAATATGTGGATGCCCCCTAAACTTTCTCTTGTAACTGCTTTTTTAAATATTTGCAATAAAATTTCGAGTTAATAATTAAGAAACAAATATACAATAGTTTTTGTACAATTCTCTCTCAGAAACAACAAATAATAAAAACCTTCTTAGAAGTAAATATGTATATCAAGGTAATATACTCTACAGGGATCACAAGAGTCAGTGAAATCACTTAAATTTTTCGTCACTTAAGATCTTAATAAAGGGTATCTGAAAATTATATAAGTTTTGATCAGACGAATTGATCTAACCATGTCCGTCTGTCTGTCTGTTCGTCTGTCTGTCTGTCCGTCTGTATTAATGCAAACTAGTCCCTAAGTTTTTGAGCTAGAGAGTTTGCTTTTTACCATACGCAGTACATTTGTCAGAATCAGCCGAATAGGACCAATGGGAGGGGTACCCCTTATACAAACCTGGATCCAAATTCATGTTCTTATTTGAAATACTTTTGTACTTTTTTTTGTAATATGGCACTGAAATTTGGACAATATAATTCTGCCGGATCTATATCCACCAACCTTATAAATTTCAAGACCCTCGGACCACTAGCAAGAGGCGTGAAGAGTATTACAACTTCAGCATTGCCATATATTTTATATATATTTTTTTAAGATATTTATTTCATATAAAATATGTGAATGTTCTGTCTCTAAAATATCACTACTGACTGAATGATTAATTAAAAGGTAATCGATATGAATTTTATTGTTTATTTCAAACAAAGCAACACTATCTCTGATGCAGGTCATGTCGTTATAATACATTTCTCATGTTCAGTTTTTTTCAATTTTAATAAAAATTTTGTTTAAATAAATTTCAGGACTTTTTTGCAATTGGACTTGGGACACTATACTCTGCTGGCCACCAACCCCGGCAGGCGTTTTGGCTCGTCTACATTGTCCAAGCGGTTGGCACGGCATTGATCCGCGCAGTAAGTATATAAAATACATATAATTTTCTTTGACTCTGTCTGGACCATAGTAAATAAGACAATAAATAACAAGAAGTAACAGATAATATGAAATATGTCATGATCAAAATGTCATTAAAAAAAATTAAAAAGTTAGCTAAAATTTCCCAAAATATATATCGATGGTGTCAGTACACTGCCTCGTGTTACACCAACTCATACCTGGATCATTTATAAATGGACATCTATAACTCTTACATAGAATTAGCTGCCTAGTTAATACTCAATAAGTATTTCTTTCCAAGGAGGAGGTTTTCGATCAGATGAATCATGTCATCTATCCTTAACTTATCAAAGGCTTGGCTAACATCCAAGACGACAGCGAAGCTATATCGTTTTCCATAAATTTAGTAGAAATGTGCTGAAGTGTTATGCTGAGCTCTAAATCTAAATTGAAATTCGGAATACTTTCCATAATGTCCCATTTAATCTAATCTACTCAAAAAGATTCTTTCAAATATTTCCGATAAAGTCAGAAGTCTAATTGGTCTTTTCAGGTTTAGGTATCATTACTATTGATACGCATTTCCACTATGTTAAAGTCTTCGACCTAAAGAGAAATCACTCTGACGACTTAATATTCTTAAATATATTTAATAGATACATTGTACAAAAGTCCAAATTCAATCGAAATATTTTGTTTGGCCTCGATAAACATTTTTGTTGAAAACAAATTTGATTTAGTTATTTGACTTGCTACAAAATATAGCAGTAAATTCATTTGGTCATTTAATTCATTTTCAAACAAAAACACATTCACCCTTTTTTCATTTATACACTTTCACCAATTGGAATTAAAAGATTTGGTCATTTTCATTTGAAAACCCAAAATGAAAAGAATAATAAAATCGATGAAAAATTAAGTTGGAAAAGAAAAGCCAAAGGAATCAACCGATTAACTGACTATATACAAACTATTGCTGATTCTTAGTACTACACAACATACAGAATACGCTGACAACACAACTTAGTATATAAAATTGTAATAGAGAAAAGGAAAAAAGGGATTAGATTTTGAAGCAGTAAATTGCAGAGAAATTATAAATATTTCTGTTCGGATTGTGAAATAAAAATAATTGATGGTGAGTCTTTGTGGTGGTGGCTGATGAAAATGGTGACATGAGGATCTGCTTTGCTAAAATCATTAAAATAAAACTAGTAATTAAAAGAAAGAAAGCAACACAGATAGATGAACGAACTGACATACTCACAGACCAACTGAAAGAGAGACAAGAAGATTGCTAAAACTTCCACACAAAATGGACCAAGGAATGTTGAATGTTGCCATAAACATAGTGATAGTAGTAGGGGGAAGGGCACTATAGTCACTGCAATATAATGGTATTGTAGTGTATAGTATCATAGTTGGTTGGTTGTTGGCACAATTGCATTAATACTTAAGATTTAACGTAAATGGATTTCAACACTTAAAGTTGACTAAATTAAATTAAAATGATCAACTTCTATCCATTCTGTACATACAAACATTTATAATAATTTCGACTTAAGTGCATGATGGCAAATAATGATAATGATGATGATGATGCAGATGATGAGTTACAAATGTTTGCCTTAAGTGATATTTTCAATGGAATATTTTAAGGAAATTTACCCAAAAAATTTAAAATAAAAATATTATTGTCTCAATTTTATTCCAACAATAAAGTTAAAAGTTTAGTTAATGATGAAATACATCTTTAGATTAAGTATTTCTGTATTTAATTGCTGCCTTATGTCAAACATTCAATAATATTGGTAACTTAGTTACCATACTAAGCATGCCCTTGATTACTTCAATTAGATACAATTATATATTTTGACCAAAATTTAATGAGATCTAAAGATAAGCCACTTGTAATATAAACAAGAAAATAAAATAAAATAAGATAAAATAAAATAAAATAAAATAATAAAATAAAATAAAGATAAAGTCATTCATCATTTCATTTGAACACAAATTTACTTTTAATCCAACGTACTTTACATAAATTATCTTCCAATCAATTTTTAAGTATTTACATTTTTAGGGAAACCTTGTAACTTTTAATGACAAAGATTATTTTACCTTAAATTTTGAAAAATGTACTAATTTAAATTCTATAAAACTTTTCAATTTTAGTGATTAAATTTGATTCATATTTTTAAAAAATCTTATGATTAAATAAGTAAAACGTGAATCCAATATGCAACTATGTATTAGTCTTGCTAAGCAAAAGACTACTGTCCTATTCTACTAAAAATTTTGGGCAGTAGACTTGGGCCGGTTCGATTTTATCAATTACAGTAAATGGTTTTAAGCATTAGAGTTCTGTAAGTCAACTTAAAAGTATTTAAATATTAAAACTTTACCACTTTTTGCTTTTGCCCCTTGAATTAAATTTTGTACAGATATATAGAATTCCCCAATTACTGGGTAAGAATTGGAGATTTTAAGAGTGAAAGCTTCGATGAACAAAAATTAGTACGATTTATTAACACACGAGAGAAGTTAAGAGGCAATAAGGACATTCAATGCTATTTGATACATATTTTAAGGTTTAAGATATACGATACGATTAGTGTATGTACATTTATGTCAAATGTAAACCCAAAGTGCAAAAAAATATTTAAATTGATGAGTTATAGATCTTTTCCTGTTTTCTGTTTTCTTTATTTTTATTTCTTTTGCATTCGAGCTTAAATATTTAATAAGCAACCAACTAACGATGACAATAACGTTTATAACAACGAAATGACAAACGAAGGAATGAAAAGGCAAACGACTTTAACTGGCCTCATTAAATATGTCAATAAAGCGTTAAATGTTAACGAATGTAAGACCACACGGAAGTCCTGGACGGACAGTAACTTAATGATATTAAATTCAACCACAAACAGGCAGTTTTTATTTTCTTTGTTTTCCCTTTATAAATAAACATCACAGTGAAATACATCTTTCGAATTTTTTCAAAAAATATATTAATGGAATAAGATATTTTAATGATGAGAGACAGTAAAAGATTTCGTATATAAATCTTTAATTTAAGAAATATAAAATAATTACTGTGTCCCCTCACTTAAAGCAACTATTGATATACGCAACACCTCGATTAAAGCAATGCCTCAATTATTAACCCATCGCACTCTGTTAACGCAACTTGAAAAAAAATAGCCTCAGTTAACGCAACTTTCTTTGCAAAAGTCATTTTTATTACTTTTTTTTTTATTTTTGGGTTTTTTACCTTCAATTTTTTCTAACAAAATTTAGTTTTGGGATTTCCCACTTAAGTATTTTTTATTTTTATTTTTTTTTTTATGTTACATTTTATTACGCCAAACAAATACAAAAGTACCCTTAAGACATAAGTATCAAACGTTGACTGGGGATTGTAGTATACTTAGTCAAATATTGTGACAGTTGCGCCCACTGCGGAGATCAGCTGGGTGAAGCCTTTTCAGAATGTGTTAATGCGTTTTAACGATCAATAGACTGATAAACACGATTTACTATTGAGCGTAATTAAAGCTGATCTTTTTAATCAACAATCAATGACGACATAGAACAAAATGAAAGCATTGTTGATAATGTTCAGGCTTTATCGACAATTACATCCAACACTTAACAACAATTAACTGTTTTAACACTTAAAAAATGGGCTGAACAAAATTGTCTTCCAGCAACAGAAATTTTAAAACTTCAAGAACTTCGTGAAACTCCAGTGCAGCATCATGTAAATTGCGAGAAAACGCAGTCCAAAATATCACAGTTTTTTAAGATAAATTAAATAAAACAAAATTATTATACCTAAAATCTTTTATTTAAACTCAAATGTTTAGAAATGGCATTTAATCAGTATTATGACCATATAAAAATTATGACCATTCTGAATTTGTTTTTGCAACAACCTCGATTTTTGCAACTTGCTCAATTTCTATTAGTTGCTTTATGCGAGGGGACATAGTATAGATATTTATAAATGGCAATACTAAGGGTTAATCAATAGATTTTGTTAAATACTTGCGTACTCGACCCTGCTTCGCACGAGTTGTTTTCTCTCCTCTCCTTTCCTTTTCTTTCCTTTCCTTTCCTTTCCTTTCCTTTCCATTCTTTTCCTTTCCTTTTCTTTCCTTTCCTTTCCTTTCCTTTCCTTTCCTTTCCTTTCCTTTCCTTTCCTTTCCTTTCCTTTCCTTTCCTTTCCTTTCCTTTCCTTTCCTTTCCTTTCCTTTCCTTTCCTTTCCTTTCCTTTCCTTTCCTTTCTATCTTTCTCTATATTACACTTTGAGTATAAACAAAGAACGCCAAAACTATTCTATGTTCAAGCCGGGAACCAACCATACACATTCACAAAATTTCAATGCAATCCGATGAACGGAATGGCAGCGCATAACATACAACCAAATTTAAATCACTAATTGTTATATAACTATAAGATTCATAAAATACATTTTATTTTTAGAACTGAGAATTAAGGTTTAATCTGAATGATTTTGAGGAAATGTGTTAAACTTTGTCCTAACTAACAATTGAATTCAATTTATTCTATATCGACCAAAAGTTACGTGGCCGCTCAACTGAATAGATTCAACACTTTTAAAAACATAAAATGACAACATTTCTTCAACCAACTTGCCGATTTTAATTAAGTAAACTACCCCAATGCTTTGTGTTGAGATCAATTTTTGAAAATATCTACTCTTATTGTGTTATCTCAATCTTTACTGATGATACTGCAATGTTCTGCTCAGTTTCTACTTTTTCATCTATAAAGATTAATCTACATTTCGCTCATAATAATTTGTTAATCTACTTTGCACATTCAAAAATCTTTCTAAATTCAAGTAATATAGAAAGGCTTGTTTTCTCATTATTTAAAATACCTTTTGTCTACGTTTATAGCCAAAATAGTAGACAAGGTTAACAAAACAATTTGCATCTTTTACCTATTAATTATCCACAAGTTCTATCGTATATATAAAAATTAATCTTTTAAATTGTTCGTAAGTTATGCGTTGCCATATCGTTCATCTGATTGCATTGAAATTCTGTGAATTTGTATTATCGGTTCCCGTCTTGGGCATAGGATAGTTTTGGTCTCGATATGTATCGTCGTTCCTGAGATCTGGAATATTCAAACAACCCCAACCCCTAAAAGTATTCTACAAAAAATAACTAAAATATCAGTTTAATTTACTGACACTCAAACTGTGTTCTTTATTATTTACTTTTGAAGTGTAATAGAGAGAAAGAAAGAAAGGAAAGGAAAAATTTCCGTTCCAACTCTTGAACATAGAGTTCCATGTTCATTGTTTGGTTTTGTTCAAGCAATTCATAATGGATAATCCAATCCCTGTTCCACCATGCATACAACATCGTCTTACGTGAATAAATGTCCTATTTGATGCGATTGTCGCTAGTTTACAGATTAGTAATCTGAACACCATAATTTAAATGAATATGAATACATAAATTTACATGTAAGATACGTTTATTACATCAAGTAATTTACCTTCAAAAAATCATGTAATTTATATGAATTTAAAAGAAACCTGAAATTTGGACTTTTTTAAATTTTTTTTTTTTTTAATTTCCTTTAAACTCCTAGTTGTTCCATAGGGCCTCCACAAGGCTTCTCCATCGCACACGATTATGGACTGTAGTTTTAGCGCCATCTCATGTGATGTTGTTATCAGCTAGTTCCCTCAGAATTGACCTTCTCCAACTGTTCTTTGGCCGGCCACGGCTTCTGCTCCCTTGCGGGTTCCATTCGAGCGACATTTTCGTGATGTTTTCTGGCTGCTTTCTTAGCATGCGACCAATCCAGCGCCACTTCCTACGCTTAATCTGTTTCAGTATATGCTCCTCGTTCGTTACACGCCATAGTGCCTCATTGGACATAGTGTTAGGCCAGAATATTCTACATAGATCCTCAAACACTTGTTGACAAAAGCATGAAGTCTCTGCGTGATGGAGTTCGAGATCAGCCATGTTTTACTTCCGTATAGTAGAGAATATTCGCAATTTCGTGCGTCTGGAGATTTGGGAATTTGCCCATACCGATTTAAGCCGGCCAAATGCTGCCCTTGCTCTGCTCAACCTGCAGTTAACATCGGCTTCAGCTCCTCCATTTGTTGATGTTGTGCAACCGAGGTAACAGAAGCTTTCGACGAAATCAATCGCACAGCTGTCAATCATGGCTTGTATTGAAGTGATTGACTCTCATGGCTTTGATCTTTGCAATATTTATCTTTAGTCCGACGGCACGTGCCAGCGCGACTAATTTATTCGCCTTCGCTTGCATATCGGAGAATTTGTGCGAGAGGAGACAAATGTCATCGGCAAAGTCCAAGTCCTCAAGTTGCCGTGTGGGATTCTATATAATGCCAGTTCTCTTATGCTGGGTATGGCTGCTCATGACATCATCCAGCACAATTGCGAAGAGGAGCGCGGAGAGAGAGCTGCGTTGCCGTACTCCAGCGTTGGTGGTGAACGAATCACTGATGCTGCCATTGTGCAGAACCGCCAGTTCAGAGTTCTCGTTTAGCGCCATTATGAGGCGGATTAACTTCAGGGGGACTCCTTTTCTATGCAAAGTCAGCCAGATGGAGTTACGCTTCTTTTTTTAAATTAAATAAATGAAAATAAAAAAAAAAAAATTGAATACTTTGTAATTTGAAATTTTTAATTTTTTTTTTTTGTTTTTGCCACAAATTTCACAAAATATATGTATTAATTTGAAGGTATTAAATTATATCATAATATGATATGAATGAAAAATATATTACCGATGATTTTCCATACGAGATTTCGCGGTGTTTAAGAAGGTTTTGATGATGATAACCAGAGACAAATGGAATTCTGTTTCGTGGCATTTCGACTACCGACTACTTGTTTACAGAGTTAATATGTCATTATTTGTGTGTACTTTGCGTGAGGTTTACGATAGTAAGAAATGTAAGATACCTGTTTCTTACGTATATTATATACAACTCTTACGAAAACATATAATTTTAACAACACTGACTTTTATTAATAGAATTTGAAGATATCAATAAATATGGCATTCTTTACAAACCAAAGAGCATAAATTTACCTACTTAGGATCTTTAAATAAATTTTAAAGAAGCGTCTATCATATCATATATTTAGTAATTATGTGCTATTTAAAATGAATTTGTCTTTGTTCTTTATTTTACCAAAAGATTTTCTTTTATTTTTATAGAATATGCAAATCGTAAATGTGAACTAGATGGTCGTTGGGGCAGACGTCCAAATGAAACTGATACAAATATTACTAGTAATGGTTGGACAAATTATAAACCATGTTTTAAACCAGAAGTTACTGAATTAATGCAACAGATTAATGATGTTGATGTAAGTATTCTATACGAATTGAAGTTGAAGTTCATATGCCATTGATATAATAAAATAATTTAATAATAATATTTAAAATAACTTTGTATTTCTTTATAGCTTTATATGGGCATTGCAAAGCGTACACGAACCATAGAAATAGTTGGTCTCATTTTGTCGCTATTAGCTCTCATTATATCATTGATAATTTTTTATAATTTTCGTTCATTGCGTAATAATCGCACCAAAATCCATAAGAATCTTTTCATAGCCATGGTGCTGCAGGTAATTGTACGTTTGACACTCTATTTAGATCAAGCATTTCGACGTGGCGATGAGGAAACTACAGCAAATACAAGTAATTCGGGTATTGAAAATACGGTAAGTGCAATTTGTATTTTATGAATTACATGATCTTAATATATAAGTAGTACTTAGTATGTATGTATGATATACTCGTATGTATTGTATGTATTTATTAATAATTTCCATAGCCATATCTATGTGAGGGATCCTATGTTCTATTGGAATATGCAAGAACCGCCATGTTTATGTGGATGTTTATAGAAGGTCTCTATCTGCATAATATGGTTACAGTGGCTGTTTTCCAAGGACGCTTTCCACTTGCTATATTCTCCTTAATCGGTTGGGGTATGCCTGTCTTAATGACAGCTGTTTGGGCAACTTGTACAGCTATCTATATGGATTCATCATTGGGTGATTGTTTTTGGAATTATAACTTGACTCCATACTATTGGATCCTAGAGGGGCCACGTTTAGTTGTCATTGTGGTAAATTCAAATAGATATTATACAATAATGCAAAATGCAATACTAATTTTCTAAATTATAGCTTAATTTTTGCTTTCTGGTCAATATCATACGTGTGCTGGTCGTCAAGTTGCGTCAGAGTCAAGCCAGTGACATAGAACAGACCCGTAAGGCTGTACGCGCCGCAATCGTTTTATTGCCACTCTTGGGCATTACAAATTTATTGCATTTAGTGCCGGATCTAAAGACTCCCTGGAAATTTGCATTGTGGTCATATGGGACACATTTCCTAAACTCATTCCAGGGTTTCTTTATAGCACTTATTTACTGTTTCCTAAATGGCGAGGTGTGTATGAATATCGATCTATACTTTCTTTTTAATTATTTTTATATACTCGTACTACTTATTTACCATATTCACAATAATGTGAAAGGATATTTGTAATGCATAGAATTGACTCATATACAAAAAATCAGCACGACGAAAAGAAACGATAGTAGCATAGAGTCTATCAGTTTGATTTTATATTCTCTATGATGCTTGTTTCCAGTTTCTAGAGCTATCAGAGTTAACCAATAGCTCTGGACGAAGCATCCCTTACACAAAATTCAGTTGAAAATCATAATTGTTCTCGATTTTGAACAATTTAAGTGACATAATAAAGAAATCTTACAAAAGACTATTTAACATTCGCATTAATCTATATGTAATATAGAACAAAGTCCACTGCGGTGTCTGTCTGTCTGTCTGACTGTCTGTCTATTTGTTCGCGATAAACTCAAAAACTACCAAACGAAATTTCATACAGTTTTCAGCAACACACGGAGTGATTCATGAGGAAGGTTTAGGAAACAAGAAAATTCGAAATTCAAAATTCGAAATTAGCGCAAATATCGTACTGAAGAAATATTGATAAATTGTCTAACAGTTTCTTTATGAAGACACCTCACCATAAATTTTATAATTTTAAATAATTTTAATCAAGAACATATAGTTTTTTCTCTTTTTGTCCTAACTCAGAAATAAGATCTATATATTATTATATTTTATCTACTCACCATAGGTACGAACTGTTTTGCTTAAAAGTATTGCCGTCTATATGTCTGTACGTGGTCATCCCGAATGGATTCCTAAGCGTGCTTCAATGTATTCCGCTGCTTATAATACTGCACCAGATACGGATGCTGTGCAACATCAACAAGACACTAGACGGTAAAATTATTCTCATATAATTACAGACTAATTAATACTAATCGTTTATTTGGATATCATATTGTACTGTATTTGTAGAGTTTCACCACCAAATCGACGTTTAACTACTCGTAAGGCAAGCAGCGCCAGCATCATTGTTACACGTGATGCCAAATATCATAATCATGCTAGAAATGTTTTAGCAAACACAACAGGTGATGCCATGCAAGCTGGACAATGTCAACGTTTAATGACTTCAACTCACAACAATAACAGTCGTAGCAACAGTCCTAATAATAATAATATAACAGCTGCTGTTCTGGTTATAGAAAATAATGGTGTTAACGGCATTACCAATCTTGGGGGCAACAGATCTGGTGACAATGGCAATGACAATGGTAATGGTAATGGAAATGGCAATGGCAATAGCAATGGCAACGGTCATATTGTCTTAACATCACGTATCCGATCGAAGAAAAGTTCCGCCGGTATCCGTTTTAATAATGGTAACGGCAACAATCGTTTGGGTCATAATCGTATTTTGAATGATAGCAGTGTCTATAATATTGCCAGTAATGGAAGCAACAATGGAAGCATAGGAAGTGACGGCGGCGGAAGCAATTGGATGTTAAAACTATGCTTTCGCGGCCAAAAGGTACTAAGAGTACCGCCAGCGTCATCCGTACCACCCGAGTCAGTTGTATTTGAGTTGTCAGAGCAGTAGATTTTCTCTCTCTATCTAGTACTAGAACTACTATATTTCACTAGCTTGGTCACTTGTTCGCTAGAGCAGTAGTTTACTAGTGCGCTCTCTCCTTAAACCTAGCTAGCAGCTTACGCTTGCTAATTGGTTCGCTTGCTAGTTGACGCACTCGTTACATTACTTTAACGTTAGATTGCTCACTCGTTAGTTTACATGCTGGTTCGCTAGTTTGCTCTCTTCTTACACTTATCCTTCGCCTCTATTAAATATCTTATACAGTATTTCTAACTTATATAATATTATACTAATATTTAATTATTTCTTTAGAAGTAGTAATAAAAAAACTTACTTGCGTAGATTATTAGTTTATTATGATAATTAGGATTAATTATGATTGCATCAAAATTAGCATAAAATATTATTAAAATATCACTTCTCTTTAGTATATACACTGCTTCCAATTCTATAAACATACTACCACAATACTTTTTAAAATGGCTTAGATTTATTTCAAATATTGAAAAATTAATAAATAATTACATAATAATAATATAATGCTAATTAACTAAATATGATTACACAATATAAATACATAATTATGAAAATAATAATGAGTATATTAATTAAATAATGATCTAATGAATATGATTATGTAGTAAATAGATTAATATTGCTAACTACTATGTATCAATTAGATATTACTTAGATATGTAGAAATATATTACTTACATAACTACTATGATACATATGTAACAATTTAATTTGCGATAGTTGCTTCATTTTCAGCTGATGTTGTTTTAATTAGTTGCATAATTTCTTCGATATACACACCATCATCACTATACACATATATTATATTACATACACACGTGGATGCGCTTACATGCACCCACACCAGGCAAATTACGTACTACTAATACTAGGCACTTTCTTTCCTCTCTATACTAAGCTCTATTCTCTATCTTATTCACCCTTTTCCTCACTACAAAGTTTTATAGTGTCTTATTCTTAGTAGACACTATACTCGTTAACATATAATCAAATATGCGCTCTAATAAGCGTTTCAATATTATTTCATTTTATTTTATTTTAATTAATAATTTTCTTTTATTATTTTAATTGCATTTTATTACATATAAAATAAAAAAAGAAGAAGAAACATTGCATACATTTAGGCTAAAGAAATTTTATAGACATCGAGGAAGGTCGAACAAGAAATTTATTGGCTTTTGTTAAAAGCAAAGATTTATAACTTAGGATAGAATAGTAGAAATGCTGCTTGCCATAGGGATGATTTCAATCTTATGTCCCATTGCATTGACATTGGCGACTGATAGAGAGATTAAGACATATATGAGAGACCCTTCTGACCCACACCCACTAAACCACAACAAGGAGGCAATAAAGTTAAAGGGGAAGCTTTGTAGCTGAGAACAATAAAAATCATGACCAATTCTTGTGTTACAATTTTTAAAAAACTGGCATATTTTTTCCAATCTAATCATTGATTTTTTTATTTTTTTTTTTTGATTATTTAAGAATTTGAAAATTTTACTTCCAATCTTCGCCAAATCCGCGTTGTTTATATTTTGGCAAAAATTAACAACAAGAAAAAAAGGAAAGTACTAAAAATATGCCGAAAAAATCTAATACGATTTCTATTTTAAGTAGAGTTTTAGTTAGAATGATCGCATTAAATTTTAATAAAAGTTGATCGTAGTCATACAGTTATTGGGAATTTTTTGAAAAATTTAAATACAATTATAGTTAAGTATGCAGTTCGGGAAGATAACCAATACTTATTGAGCGATTAATTAAATTAGATTAGATTAAACATCAGGACAGTAACTAAACAAACCTTGTGACTGGTATTCATCAAGAATTCCAGAACCTTCTTCGGAGACAAACCTGCAATCTTGGATAGAAGAGTCTGGTCCAGATTAGACCCTCACAGTGGTATAGCACATGCTCTGCTGTCTCCTCCTCTTCATAACATAGTCTACATTGATCGATATGATGGATCCGCATATTGGGTAGATATTTTAACACTCTGCAATGACCAGTTAAGAAACCCGAAAGTATCCGTATGCTTTTCCGAGTTAGTCCCAGTATTTCCCGTGTTCTTTTGCGAGAACTGGTTAGCATGAAGGTTTTTGTTACTCTATTATTGATTGTTTTAACCCAATATTCATGAGGACGTTAGCAGCTCCTTTTCTGGCGAGTCCGTCTGAATCCTTGTTCCCAAGATACCCACTATGTCCAGGTATTCAAATAAGATTGACATAGTTAATAAGTAATACTAGGCAATTCCAAACAATTTTCGATTTAAACTCAAAGGCGATGAGAGCATGTAGCGATATAAAAGACACATTATAAAAAAATGCGAGCAATAATTGACAATTAAATGGGAAAAGACCCAAAATTGTTTTTGAATTCCTCTCTTTAATACCTAACCAGATATTAATTTATTAAAAACGAAGTGTCTTGTAATTTTGAGAAGCAATTTATGTGCAAAACATTTTTCAATTTTTTATAAGTTTTAATAATCCAATAAATCCAATTTAAATCAGTCAATCAATCATTACTCGTATATTTGTGACTTTTTAACTTACCTTTTTGTAATGTTTAAAGATCCTAGGTAAGAAATTTAAATGGAAAAAGTTTACCGATTCAAATGCATAATAAATTCACCTCACTTATTGTTTTTTTTTTTTTTAATTACATCAGTAATAAAAATTATGGTCAGATGGAGTATATCGTCTATGTTCATTATTTATATATAAAAAAAAAATATGTTAGTATTAGAAGTATTATAAATTAAGTTTTTTTCTAACAAAATGATTACAGTAGTCATAAGAAAAAGTTGATTTACTGATAATGAAATATTTATATTTAGATTATTTTTAAATTTGTGAATTCATAGACACTCTTATACAAAAAAAGCAAAAAATCAAAAAAAAATTGGACGCAATTCACTAATGTTTTATGTGTGAACATGGAGAATTTTGAAGTAATATTCGCCCACCAATTTAGAAAGTCAGCAAATATTTGTAAAACAAGAAGGAAAACTGAAAAGAGAAAGAAGAATGATGAAAATATGATTTCTTAATCATATTCTGTATGTAAAGAAAATAATATTGTCATAAAGTTGAGTAAGTAAGGTATAAGTTAGGAACGATTACTATGAGAGCTACGTTATCCTATAACGTCATACTTAGATATTAGAATCAGTTGGGGCTAGGAGTGCATGCAATGCGAATTCAACTTGTAAGTCGCAAGTGATGGTATCACTAATCAAAATCGAAAATATATTTCTCAATCCGAGAAGTGAGAATATAGAGAACGATTATGTCTGTACTAGCAATCCCGGTGTGCTTCGCTACACCCCGTCAAAATCTGCGTCAAAATCGGCTTTGTACGGGAATGATAGAAAGAATGATATTTATTCAAAAACAAATTTTAAATAATATATCTGACAAAGACTACCTGTTGGATTTTAAAATACAAAAATTGCTCCATCAATTCCTTCCTTTTCCGGTGGTCCTAAAAAAAAATAGGTATGTTATTACCTTTGTACTGTATTATCTACATTAAAAAAAAAACAACTAAATTGGTTGCAAATAACGTTCAGCAGAGGGAAACGGAGCTTTTTGCCACTTTTCTTTTACATATATAGATAAAGTCAAGCACAATATATCAGTATATATCTCAAGTAAAGAAGTTAAAATCGTATAGAATCCGATTATGTCTAGATAAAATTAAGTACATCAGTAAATTCGGTTTGACTTACACCTTGGAAAGGGAAGCAGAGCAGACTCATATAGACTCAAAGATTAACGATTTTAACAAATGCATCATACAAGGCACCTAACGAATTGAGACTAAGCAATACAAAGACGAGAAACGTTATATTTATGTAACTTTATATAGTACAGTACTACAAAACAAAAATTGATCAGAAACTTCTCCTCTTGAATTTTACAATGACATATTTAATTACAATTTTTTTTTTTATTAATTATATCAACTATCAAGATTTTTGATATTTCTTGAATTTTTTTAGTTTCTCAGTTTTATAAAGATTTGAAGAGATGATTAAAATTAGTTTTAAAAATAACAGATAATATCAATATCATTTAAATACAATCATAGATTAGCAGCCCACTAATCCATTTCCATTATTAAAATATAATGAAAACCTTCTCTACTTTTTTTTTATAGTTTTGTAGTGCAACTCAAAAATAACAACGATCTTCCAAAACATAAAAATGCACTGAACAACAAACTGTTTTGGTAAATCAAAGGAAATATTGAACAGAAGATCTTCATTTATTGATCTACTAATTCTTAACTGTACTTATGTATAAAAAACAGTTTGTTCACATTTCTTGATTTTTATGTTATACATTTTTTTTTTCCTTTTTTGTTTTTTTTTTTTTTGTTCTTATGAAACAACTTTCATGATTTCAAGCAAATCCAACAGACAGTTTTGCTATTGTAATAAATATTTTTTTATTAAAAGAGAAATATATATACATATATCATTATATATATACATATATATATGTATATATATTATTCAATTAAAAGTTCAAAAAGTTATGTTAATCGTTGAAGCATGGCATTTGATAAAGAAATAAAATCTATTTTTTTTTTTTTTTTAATTTTATATTTTTGATTTTCTTTTATTTTATATTTCGTTTTTACTCTTCTTATATACTAATTATAATTTTAAGAAAACTGATGAAAATGATTTACTAAGTTAATATAGTGAAGAGTATATGTGTATTTCCGAGATCAAAAAAAAAATGCAACTCCTTCCACAAGCTGAAATATGCAAGTTATAAGTTTTTCGTAATAAATAAAATTAAAAATTGAATGCTGAGTTCATAAAGGCTTATCACATCTACTCTCATCCCATGAAAGGAGTTGCTACTGGGCTCTGCTCTCAGATCTGTCCATTCTTAAGTTTATCATCAGATCGGCAATCTGATTTACTATAGTTCGCCATTTCCTTTTTCAATAAGAAAATTACTTATTTTGGTTTAAGAGCCTAAGGTCCCATAAAATATTGGTTCGTCTAATAAATTTTAGCGTTTTTTTTTTCTTTTTATTACCTTAAATGGTATATCTGTGAGGAACCTACTTCTCATACACGATAATAATCCTTTAATATTTGTTGCGTTTTTGAAAAAAATGTCCTTCTTGTCATTACTCAAGTTGTAAGACGCCCAAGCTACAAGTCTTAATGTAATGCCCATATAGATGGGTAGCTTTGGTGTCTTGAAGGTTTATTTGCTGACCATCTTCCTTATAGTAAGGTTTATTCAGATTCAATATCTGGGATGCAGGCTTAGTTTCTAAGTTTCTTATGTTGACAGTACTTTGTTATTTTTAAATAAATAAATTATCCCTTAAGTGATGATGAGTCTTTTCCCTATATAGACAATCATCTCTATCACAGCGTTCGTCCCCATGGGACTCATTCGATTGTTACGTCAGTTCATTAAGCAGAGACAGAATTTTTTCTACCTTTGAGGATTCACTCACAGATAATCCAACTAAGTAAAGACATGGAAATTATTTATTAGAAAAAAATAGATGTTGGAAGAAATTAAAATTTTTACTTAGTCATCAAATGAGAGATAAAAATTCTCAATTTAAAGGACCTTCTTAGATTTATAAATCTTGTTATATAATTGTCTGATTATTATAACTTATGCTACTTAATTTTTAATTATCTTGTATCTAAATTAAGGATATTCAATCTTTGGGGGTGGTTAAAGCAAAGTTAATAATTTCATTTAATATTATTTTAATTTAATTCTTTTTTTCTGTTTTTTTCTACTATTTTATGTTATCAATTCTTTAAAATATTTTACAATATATATAAAACAAAACAAATTAAAAAAATTAAAAAATTAAAACGAAACAAATCGAGTAATTAATGCATTATTTTTGTTTTAAAATAAACTCTTTAAAATAATTTTTATATATAAAACAAAAAAAAATTAAATTTAAATAAAAAATTAAAAACGAAACAAATCGAGTAATTTGTTTTAAAAGAAAAAAAAAAAAAACAAAAGTAAATGTAAATGTAAAGAAAATAACTTTTTCTAAATGCTTAAAGCCGCGCTCTTATGATATTATATGATACAAGAACTTAATAACTTTTATTATTATTACTTTTTCTCTGTATGATATTTTGTTTTGTTTGGTTTGGTTTGGTTTGGTTTGGTTTGGTTTGGTTTGGTTTGGTTTTTTTTTTATCACAATTTCTTCATTTTAAAATCTGAGATCTCTTTTGTACTATCTTTCCCTTTCTTTTCTTTTTCTCAATTACAGAACAAATGTGTGATGTCGAGCAAAAAAATGCCTCAGCAAATATTTTCGACGTCGCAAACGCAAATAAATACTAATTTTAAATTAAATAACATTAATAATATAATAACAACATCCACAACAAAAACAAAAACAACTACAACAACACCATTCACTATAGCAAATACATCAACACCAACAACAATAGCAACATAATCCACAACAACAACAATAACTAAACCAAATTTTTAAACTAAACTAAAAAAAAATAACAAACATAAATACAAAATTTAAAATACAATATCTTTGTGTACTAAAAAAAAAATACATAACAATTATGAAATTCCAAAAAGAAAAAAATAAATAAAAATATTTACATATATGAACTACTATGCAATACAACTATTAAAAAAAAAAAATAATTAATTAATTAATTAAATAAATATTTATTGATAAAGGAAAACTAAACACATTAACAAAATTTATGCTAAAATCATATCATTGAAGCTTATATATGTATGTTACTCTATACTAAGATATTGCAAAATAATCCTACTACTATTAAAAAAAAAAAAATTGAATGATATTCACATATATTAAATTTAAAAAAAAAAAAAACCTATAAAAAAAGTAAAGTCAACTATTGATAGACTTTTTACAAAGTTCTGCATCTGTGATGGCGATCAAAATTAATAACAACAAATAAAATTGAAATCAGAATAGGAATTGGATATTATAAATTGACAAAAAAAGTAGATAGATCAAGTTTTGTTGTTACTCACTAATATCTCTCTGTCTGTTCGCCATAAACTCAAAACCCACCGAACGGATTTTCAGACGGTTTTCACCAACGGACGAAGTGATTCATCAGGAAAAATTAGAAAAAAAAAAGTAATTCGAAAAACCCCAGGAATCTAGTATACACTATATAAATGAAAAGAAAAGATTGATTGTCAATTGAATAAAAGTCATAACAAAGATTAGTAACTTTAACATTCTTTAAGACCCTGATTTTTTTGAGATTCTCATTATCAATTCCGATTATCATCGCCATCATAATCTTAGAGCAAAATGGAAAAAGACCTTCGGTATGCAAGCGTAAAATAATTTCTTAGGAATTAGACTATATCACTACAAACAAGACTCGCATCATCTGTCTCTCTGAATACAATGAACTCAAAAACTACCAAATGGATTTTCATACGGTTTTTACCAATGGACAAAATAATTCATGAGGAAGGTTTAAGTGTATAATTTATAAAGGTTTTGCACACAGACAGATAACAAATACACAACAAAGCTCAACTGAAAATGTTCAACACTTCTTAAAAAATAAAAAAATCGAAATATCTCTTCAACTAAGTTGCCGAATTTAATGAAATACATTTTAATATACAGAATAATAATTTTAATGAACCACAAAAGTTTGAATTCTCTACCATAAGTATAAGTATATAAATTATTAAACAAAAAAAAAAAACGTATAATTTGGTAGTCAGTACTCTCGCCTTTATTCAATATAACTTCATAGAAATGATTTGTCAAAGACTTCTAATATTTTTCAATAATTCCAATCCAAATTGTTGACCAGGCTTTTTAATGGCATCAATTTAAGGTCGCAGAATCGTTGATTTGTCTCCCACCCTCATATACTTTTCGAGAAATTAACCCCCCCAAACTTTCGTCATAATATTAATGTCCGAGGAATTTAGCGGCAAATTCAGATATTGGTGGTTTATCCAAAATTTACCTCCCTGGCACGGGTTGTCGTGCTGGTATGTCCACGGAATCAATTAAAAAAATTCGAGAGTTGTGCAAAATCCTTTTGCAGTATATATCGTATTCGTATATATTCACGCTCACTTTTGATGTAAGAAACTGCAACTCACAAGTCCCATAATATAGGATGGCGGCCCCAAGCACTATTATGCCATCTGCACAGGTGTGGTGGCAACTTAAATAACACGCAGGTCATGAAAATAATAGTTGTATGTACCTGGTGTATTCAGAATGAACTTCTAAATTTCTTCATTAGAAAACACGACAGTGTGCCACTCCTTGTTCTACGTCATATGTTTTTTAGCAAATTGAAGGCGTACATGATCCTTTTTTGAAGTCGTTCTATTGCTTTCCGGTATTCATTAAAAAAAAAAAATTGCGATAACTACTTTCAATTAAAAAAAAATGTATTGACAATGGTACTAAGTCACTGTAAATTACAAACTTAAAACATTTTTGTTGAGCCTATTCAGTTGAGCCAAAATAAATGGACATTTTTTGGAAAAATTTAAAAAAAAAACCATATATATTTCGACATGTGGGAGAAACTTCAAACTTTGGTGGCTCATTAACAATTGATTATTCTGTATATTAAAATTCAGCAACTTATTTGAAGAGATATTTTCATTTTACTTTTTAAGAAATGTTAAACTTATTCACTTGAGCAGAAGTGTATGTTGCAATAGTAGTATTTCTAGAGAAAACTAGTTCACCATCGCTTTTTTGCATCTCACCATATGATTAAAATAAAATAAATAAAATTAAATTAAATAAATTAAATTGAAAATCTTATATTACTTAATTTAGTCATAAATTATACAAAATAACTTAACTATCTTTTAACAATAATATTTAAGCTAAGTACAGAAATTTTAATAGAATTGCAATGACAACACATACTATTTGAAAAACCGAGTCTTAAAGGAAATTACTCGTATTTAGGAAAAAAAAATCTCTATAAAATTTATAACCTTTTTTTTTTTATTCATTAATCTTAGCTACAAACAAAGATGCAGGACTTTATATGATAATAATTTGAAAAAAATTTATTGAAAAGTTTAAAAAGCTATTTATAACAAAAATTGGATTTGATTTACCATAAGATTGGATTTATAAAAGACAATTGTAATACTAATGTAATACTATGTACAAATAATGATGATGACGGATGATGATGTTTTATAAGTGTTAAAATTTCACAACCACTTAACATAAATGAAGACTCATCATAAATATGTGCATACTATTTGAATGGATTTTACAAGTAAAATGAAATAAAATATAGATAAATGTCATGAATGAAACAGAAAAATAGGGAATTGCAACAAAATAAATATTTATACATATATGTATACTTACTTATATACTTACTTACTCATGTATGAATACATATTGATATGGAAATAAGTTATGATATTTTTTATAATCTATTGTATTAAAAATATTGAAATACTTGAAAAAAAGAAAAAATATTCAAGTCGTTTTATATCAAAATTTCTGTCTCAATAATCGCTTTGTCCAAAGATAATGAAATCATATTGTTCAAAGCAACCCATTTATTATAGAAACATATACTTATAACATGCGTGTACATACTTATGTATACGAGTATATTACTTCAAATTTATAAAGGAACAGCAAAAATGTCTATGCTTTAATCTTAATACCATGTTACTAACAAAAAGGTTACCATGTTTTAAAAATTATCTTTAATTCACATTTATTACACTGGTCAACACTGAAAAATTTCCTATGTATGTTCTAGGTAATATCCGACGCATTGATTACGGGAAAAATAATAGTTTTGTCGTAGCAGCTCTCGTTTTTGAGACGCAACAACTTCGTTCACATGGAGTTTGTTTACATTATACAGGGCAACAAAATCAACTGTTCTAAGAAATATCTGATAGTTAATTACTAATTCGAGGTTATTGATTCCGAATCTGCTCTCAGTTTTTTTGTATGAGCTCTAGTTTTTGAGATACAGCTACTTTATTCGTTCTTACTCTCATATGGAGATCGTTAACATTACACAGGGCAACAAAATCAATTTTGTTTTTCTCCCCAAGAAGTATCTGATAGCCAATTACTAATTCGAGGTCACTGATTTTGAATCTACCCTTCTTTTGTTTCTACCAACTCTAGTTTTTGAGATATATGTACTTATGTCTTGTCTTTTCTAGTTTTATATTGTTTATGTTCTTGCAAATCTTCCTTTAATCTTATCAGCACTTTCTCATTTTATCTTTAGAGTACCATTTATTAAGCTAATTTAAAAAATAAAATAAGACAAAAGCGATAACCGTTATATTTTCTTGAATTTTCTTTAAAACTTCTACGAAATATGTGCTTCATTTTTGGTTTTACTAAAATAATATCAATACTAAACACTTTTTTACTATTACGCTAAATAGTTATCATTTTTTTGATCTTTCTTTATACAAAATTCTAATGATATAAAGATATGTAAAAACATAAAGAAGTGAGCGGCAGAGTAGATATTGTAAACAAACTTCATATGAAGGTAAAAACGAAAGAACTAGCTGTATCCCAAAAACTAGAGCTGATACAAAATAAAAACTGAGGGCAGATTCGAAATCAGTCACTTCGAATTAGAAAATAACCATTAAAATATTTCAGGCAAAAACAAAAAAGATTGATTTTGTTGACCAGTGTTATAATCAAAAAAAAAAAAAAATTAAATACAAAAAGGTTTTTTTGTTTTTTATTTTGTTGTTTATAACGTTTTTGCAAATAACAACTTACATGAAACATTTATATGATTGTACAGAATAATGACTTGGCAATTATATTGCAGTGAATATTTAAGTTAAGTGACAAAAAAAGGGGTTCATTAACAGTACACTACTACATAACCGGTGTCAAACAAAGCTGCCTCATGTCGTCGCTACTTTTTCTCATTGTTCCCGATGATGTGTTGAACATAGCGTTAACGAACAAAAGCGGTTTGCCCAGGAACTTTCATGAACATCTAGAATAGCTAGCATAAGCGGATGATATTGCGCTCCTGTCTGTCAAAAGATTCGACCTGCAGGCAAATTTGGATATGCTTAGTACTTGTGCAAATGAAAATGGTCTAAAAATAAACACTGGCAAAACATTTCATTTCAAATAGTTCGGGTAGTAAGACCCCTCTGTTAACTGTATACGCTAAAGAAATAAATCGTAATGCGAAGATTTGTTATCTTGGGAGCAAAGTAACACCTACAGGAGGAACTACTGAAGATGTTACAAACCGACACATGCCGCTTTTATCCAATTCCATACCACTCAACACAGTTCAAACATAAAATCGGTGGTGTCACAGTATGATCGCTCACAACAGTAGTCACTGGGAAACTACAAAATTTCATTAATTCCTGCATGTGTTAAATTCTAATTGACTCCGCATTATCTCTTACCAAGACCTTCTTAAGTTGACTAACGAACTTCCAATTGAGCTACAAACAAAAACATCTTGGAGACATATGATGGACATTGACTTGAGTAACTCCAATGTCAACTGGAACAGTCTGAAGCTTCTCGCACAAAACCGGAATGAATGCTTTTGTTTTGACTTTAAGCTCCAACCGAAGTTAAAGCAATTCATATATGTATACACTACATAATGAAACACAAAATGAAACCATAAAAAGGTTAAGAGCAAATAGAAATTAATTGATATACTTATATGTCTGGTTGGGAGTTTTTTTTTTTTTTATTTGTATTAATCAATGAATTATTAAATTTAGTTATTTCAGTTTGACATGTAATAAATAACAAATTCCAATATGCGAATAAATGTGATGTATAACAATTATATTCAAAAGTACGATCCGTTTGACGTCATCAGGTTCTAAACAAACTCCATATAAGTAACACTACCGACAATCTGTTCATTGGTAACCATCTTCAATGGTGTTTCCAATCCATTTTCTGATCTTTGGGCCATAAGATAGTTGAAATAGTCTGTATTCAAATGAATTTGATCCGAAACAAGTTCCTTCAAGTTCCTACAGTTCAAAACCAAGCTTGTTAATCTGTTCGGGCAAACGACATTTCCCATAATATTTAAGATTTTTAGAGAATTCAATATTGGCATTTCATTTGCTTGAGGCAATTCCATTATCCTACGTTGCCGAGTATTGATAGTTAACTTTTCCAGATTTTCACAATTCTTCATTACTTCCTGCGTTAACCATTTTGGTGGGAATTGATCAATGTGTGTATATAGAGAACTTAGACTCTGGCCTTTGTATTGAATGATAGCTTTAACGAGATCATCGACTGTATCGTCTTCATGTCTTATTTCCAAATATTTAATGGTATTTATATTTATAATATAATTGAAATATAATTTCATAAGCGGTTCTGTTATACGCAATGATTCTAAAGCGGTACAACGACAAATAAAGTCAGGTGTTATATTACCGACCACTTGACACATTTCCATATTCAAATCAATACGTAACCTTTTTATATTTTTTAATTCTAAGTGTTCTGTCTCCTTATTAAATTGCTCAAACACACTTGTCGCCAACTGTAGTGAATGGAAATTGGCTGCGTTTTTGCAGATAAAAAATTTGTAGTAATCGTCATACACAGTTAAGCCAACACTAAAGTTGCTATGATAAATAGGATTACTATTCCAAATTTTAACGCACAATGCCTCAAAGCGATAGCATTTTGTTCCTAACATACATATTTCCTTAAAAGTCAATTCATTGAAGATTTGCTCCACATGGTCATCCGTTAGATCATTCAAATTAGCATAATATTCCATAATGGAATGACGAAATACGATGTATTCTTTAAATTTTTTTCCTTGTGTTATTTTTAGTAAAATTTTAGTTTATTTTTTAAAAAATATTCAAAAATATGTTGTCTTGATGACGTACAAATCAACTGTGTAATTTTTCAATAAAATTTTATGTTGTATATAAAAAAAATATTTCAAAAGATGTTGTCTTGATGACGTACAAATCAACTGTAATCGTTTTGTAAACTTTTTTTGAATTTTACACTACTACTACACATAGTTATGAGTATAGTAATGCGGCTTAGACAATTAATCGGTTATCAATACCCATCCCAAGTTTACATCTTGTTTGGATCTACGAGTATAAGCTTTATTATAAGACAAAATCTTTCCACATGAGTCTTTGCTTATCTCTGTATAGTACGACCGTCGCTACTACCGATTGAATTATTAAGTGTGCTCTCCGGACGTGATCACTGTTGATGCTCTGTGTTACGGTGGTTTCGCAAAAGTTGATCGAACTTGATTATTTAGAGGAAGTAAAAGTCGTAACAACTCAATCGATGCCGATGCCAAGATCGCATTCAATGTTGCTGTTACGGACTTACCAGGGTGCATTCACAGCACATCTTAGGCATCTTGTTCTGAAACCTTCGTACTATTTGCATTATGTTGCTGGAACACGAGCAGTCCGCCAACCTATACATACATATTTCTGAGATTTAGTATAGTATAATAAATGTTAAATGAAATTAAATGTACTTTTTAAAACATGGTAATCATTTTGATAAAAGATTTATATAGTTAATTTGGTATTAAGGTTAAAAAATAGAAATTTGGAGACCAAAAGAAATGTAACAGTTGAATATTTCGTTGAGCATTTCTTATCAACGACAATTTTTTTCAAAGAACTTACATTAAGTAGCAGAAAGAAGTCAACTTTTGCTATTTTTATAATTCTTTGTATTATTTTTCATATGAAAAACAAAAAAAAATAAAATAAAAAAATGGTTAAAGTAATGAATATTGCTAAAATGGCAAACAATTTGGGAAGATTAATTAAAGAGGTCAGAATTTGAAAACTAAAAGCTAAAACTTATTTCCATAATTCATACAAAAATACAAACAAATACATATACATAAATATAATAATTTTTTTTTTTTTATAGAAATTAAGTAAAATTTAAGAGGAATTAAGAAGTAAGTTAAAGCGCTGAAAACTTATTGGGATCTGAGAACTTTATCTAAAAACCGAACCAAAAACAAAAATTACAAAGAGAAAAACTAAACTTAAACTATGATTAAGAAAATATTGTAACAAAATGATGTGTTAACATATGATTAGAAATGAGATATATCTGTCAGTAAAAGAAATCTCATCATCTCCGATTCGATTCGATTCAAAGCGACTTGCAGCATCTGAGAAAGTTTAAATTATTTATAAAAAATATTGAATACATTATTCAATGCAACCTAAATCAATTTAACTGAACTACTCATCATAAGTATATTTAAGCATAGGCACCGTTATTTCCTAATGGTTAGGGTTCTGAACATTTAATTATTAGGGGCTCCTCAATTCTATTTTGCCTGAGGCACCCCTATATACCACTAGTCAAAACCCGTCACTGCACTGTTTCGGTTTCGATTTTTCCATTAAAAAAAAGATGAAGAAGATATTTTCTTTGATATAAAAAAACCCTGTAATGAATTTACTCCAACGCAACGTATGCTTGTATTGAAAAAACTATTATAGCTTGAAGCAATTGAAGAAAATTGTATTCAAATTGAAAAAGTAAAGAAAATGAAAGAATCAATGTCAATACTTGATTTCATAAGAGAATTCAGAGATTTGAAAACTGAACAAAAAACAGATAGAGGTATGGGGCTAAATTCTTCTAATTGTGAGATCAATATGCCTCTAACAGCATTGGGAAACTTTTAAAAAGGTGATGATTTGATTGAAGATTAGCTAGAAGAATAATGGTGATTGTTCGGTCTCATTAAAGACTTCGACTGTAGTTTTACATTACTAAAAAAACATTTCAACACATAAGTCTGCCCCATAAGTTTTCTCAAATATGATGTAAGGGATCGTTCAAGAATTACGTAAGCAAACATTCAATGATTTTAGACCTCCACTCCCCCTGTAAAAGCATAAGGAAATTGTAAATCATCCCCTCTCCCAAATGATAAGACGTAAATATTTGGTCAAATCTTTTATTTTTAAGTTATTTTTTAATTTTTTGTAACTTTTTTATCTTACATAAGTTTTATAATATCCTCCCCAAAAAATAAGGAAATCGCCCTCTAAACTTGCTAACGTAGTCCTTGAACGACTCCTAAGCGCATTTCACATTTTCAGCAATTTTTGTTTAACTTTCTTTGGAATATGAATCAACTAAATGATTCATGAATTCAATAGTGAATACTGAAAATTGCTGAGCAAACTTTGTACTCAAACTTCGCAATAGACATTAATATAGTGGTATATTATCCAACTAACATATTTTGTTTACCATGTGTTTTTCTTATTTTTGATCAAAATCTGATCTGATCACAGCTGAATGAATTTTTAATTTTTTTTATTTTTTTTTAATTTAAGCCTTAAAATTACCTATTGCAAATGGATAGATGATGATCATCGTTAGAAATATAAGTATAAATGTTAACGCATCAAAACTCAACCCAAACTAACTGTGTTGGATCTTTAAATTGAGGTTACATACTATACTATTACAATATATGTATTAAAATTTCTTTGCTTCTAATATACTAAGCAGTTTTTTTTTGTTTTTTTTTTAAATAAAATTTATAAGGAAATATAAAAATTAAGTATATCTTACTTCGGTTCACTGAAGCTTCAACAACACCTTATACACTCTTAGCTGATGAAATTGCTCATAGAGAAGTTATTACAAATATAATTATTATATTTATCCGATCGGTCTATATGTTGTCTCACCATTACCATGTAAAATTATTTTCTAAATGATTTTTATATTAAAAAAAATGAGGGAAATTTAAGTAATTTTTGTTGTGGGGGATCTTAGTACATAGTACTTTCAATAATCGGGAAACTCTTGTTTCAAAAAAGGAAATGTGACAAACTAGATTGCATATGTATAGAAAAGCAAATGAAAAGATTCATTAATTGATTGATCATTTTCATATATTCAGTTTAGTGTGAAGGGTATAAAAATGAAGAGCACAAAATGGCTCACATAAAAATTTAAATATACACAAACACACACACACGCTACACATATAATATATAAAATATTTGTGGTAAAAAAAAAACATTAAAAAATAAGGTACAAACTACATAATATTAAATGAAAAAAGCTTAAATCAAAACTACAAAACCGAATTTAATGGTTAAAATATATTGTAATTTAAAGGAAAGAATTACAAGTATCTAAATATATAAAGAGTAAAACTTATTTCACAAAAAAGTAAATGCATGCATACTTATATCTATATACATATTTATAATATATTAAATGTCTATGATATTATACACACATACTTAAGTACCATATACATGTATACTCACTATATAAAATATACTATACTATATACATGAATAAAAAATAAAAAGTTTTTTTTTTCTTCTAAACAAATGTTTTTATTTTTCTATTAAATAACAAAAAAAATTAAAAATCATAATATTTAAGTTTGTTCTAGAAACTAATAGAATATACTTTTTTATCATACGTATACATTCTTTTTGTTGTAAAGATATGGATGCTATGATCTTCGACCAATATCATCATTTTATGGCAAACGAATTCTTCTTTCTTGGAAGCGATCGGTATAAAGTTTGAATTGGGCAAGGTCTTTAAAAGAACGTCCATGAGTCATGTATTGAGTATAGGCCATATAGATAGCAAAATACAATGCAAACCTTTATGAAAAGCTATCGGGCATTGCCGTGAAAGAAAATCAACTCCCATCTGATTCAATCGAAAGGTTCCAAGAAAGAGAGCACAACGGTACAACTCTCTGTGAGACAAAATGGTAACCACGGTTTTGTTCAGGTGGTCAGGCAAGGAAAAATGTTTATTAATGTAAAAAATATGGTATTCAATAAAGAAGAACTGCAAAAGACTTTCGAGACAATTTTAATAGATAATAAAATATAAAATATCCACACCCTGCTAGGGGGGGTAACTTCCTTTAGGCGTACCTGGCTATGCACTTGAGATGATATCAGTATACACAATCGGATCTATAGTGAACTTCTATACAATGAATCTCTCCCTATTATGAATTATGTGTATTAAAGTACAAATGTTTTTCGTACCACTTTAAGTGAATTTTGATCTCCTTATTTCCATACAGTGAATTTTTCTCTACAATGAACAAATTTTACAGCTGAAAATTTTACTCTCATGCGTTTTTGTCTTTTGACTTACTGTCTCGTCGATTTTGTTGTTGAAAACCATACAAGAAACAGTAAGCCTGGAGAGATTCAACAATTTGCAGAGCGAACACAATTCGTCTGTTTTATTGTTGGAAACCATACAAAATAGATATTCCGAGACAGTAAGTCTGGAGAAAGATTCAACAATTTTGAGTGCCAACAAATTCGACGAAATTGATTTGGAAACCGTATAAAATTGATCGAGATTTACTTTCTAAGATAACAAAAAAAACGAACGCGAAGTTTCAATTTTTTGCGTGTGTTCAGTGAAGGCAGGATATTTGAAAAATTGCATACAGAATCAAACTACGCATTGGGGTGGAGATGACTTTCTTTCATTAAGATCAATAGCAAAGTTTGATGCATCACTTGAAGTCTACGTCAATGTTAATATTGGTGTGCAGACCAGAGACAACCCGTCGGATGAAGTTATCATCGGCAGTATTCTGGAAAGTCATAGAGTTCAAGTTATCCCTGATAATTTGGATTCAGATAACGATGAAGACGAATTGGTGGATGCTAATAAGGTGTGGAGATGAGGAGTAACGTACTGACTAATGTATTTGAATCTCTAAATGTATTAAAAGGTTTTGCTGAGGAAGAATTTTAGGCTAGGTTAGCTAATACTGGTTGGCCAAGGCCATCCATAGACTCGAGGTCCCTTGCGATACCTATATGATTCGTTTTAGCGAAGGTATGTATCATTTAGAACGGTTGTTGGAAAATCCTAGCAGTGGATTTACTTCCATTTTAGCAATGTCTTAGAACCGTGAAGCTCGTAGGTACTTTTGTCAAGTTCTCATAAGTTCCAGGCAGAAACATAGGAGATGTTCCAAGGTTTCCCTTCCATACACTTCCTGCATCTTTCACTGTCAGTATGTTTAAATTTGAATGCGTGCACCGCTATCATGCAATGTCCGGCTAAAAAACCTATCAATGTTCTACAGCTCGTACAACTCAGCTCTATAACAGATTCTGCGAATTTTCCACTATAGCCATTACACATGGCTTTAGCTATTCTGAAGTAGCTAAGATTTCGGCATCTAGCCTTCGCTTTTTTCCTGTAAGTGCATTTCCAGATTGTTGTACATATTATTGAGTGGCATCAGTACGTCGTTTATTTCATAGCTTGGTAACCTGAATCCGTTTTTCGCAATTTCGTCAACAGGCTCGGTATGACGTTATCACTTTTATAACCGCTTGGTTATCTATGAAGATATTTATGTGAGAGTTGATAGTGGTATCAATACATGCAATTTCCGCAGTCAATATTGCAGCGAATACTTCCACCTGGAATATGCTGCAGTAATCCAGAAGCTTGAATGATTTTTCAATATACAGCTCCACGCAGTATACACCAGCTGCAACTCCTTCGATTTACTGATTATTATTATTATTATTATTTTAATATAAGAAGTAGTTTAACAAATACATTTTTAAACTACTTTGAAAAAAAAAATAAGTGCATGGCTTTCAGCTCGATTTACTTGTAATTTAACAAACAAACAAAAAAAGGATCGTAATTTCTGTATAATGAAGTTTCTAAATAATGAAGTGATTTTCTGGTCCCGAGCGAATTCACTTCAGGGAAGTTTGCCTGTATTAACAGATCAGAATAAAACAAAATATAACTTTAATTTTTTGGCCTAAGCACCCAGCATAGAAATCCAAAGATGCTTATAGCAATCAATGAAGTTAATATAAGTACTCAGCAGAATTTCTAATCGTTCGTTTGATGATCCTATCAATTCCTTAGATATGTTGCCAAGATATTCTTTTGTGATATGTGAACAACAACCATTACATTACTCGAATTGCGCCAGAGTTCGACGATTAAATCGTAGGTAATACTTCAATCAGGCTTCAATGCTTTACTTTGCTATGATGTTTTCCTTTGCCTGCTATACATATACACCAAATGTCGCCCAATCTGACTTCTATTTGTTTTGATCGATGCAGAATCGCTTGTCCAGAATATGGTTCACTAAAGTTGAAGATATGAAAATTCAATTCACAAAAATTTTTAAACTGAAAAAATTCATTTTTAACAAAATATAAACGTTTCCTAGAAATTGGAAGAAAATTGATATAGTGATCCGTACAAATTTTGCATGAGATGCAAAAATAGTGCAGCTAACTTGTATATTTTTAAACATAGTTACAAACTTAACGGTATCCACTCTTCTGGACAATTCTGCCATGATGTCCAAAATTTCTTCGCTTGAGATTTCGATGACTCTATGGATATTGAGAAGAACCAAACCGTTCAATCTCTCCTCGCCAGTGGTATTTCGTAGATAAGTTTTCAACATGTGAAGAGTTTAAAACGATCGTTCACTGGGAACAGCAGATACCGGTAGATTTGCATCTATTTACAGGTATCGATGCACAGTCGGATAAAACTCAAATATTTAGTGTATCAATGAAAGTTTTAGGCTCCTTTAAAATTTTGTTGTACCAATTTTTTGAAATCGATAATGTCTTCTGTATTTACCATTTCAATGTTAAATTTCTTGATGTTACAGGACTGTACTATATTTATTCATAACATTGACGAAAAAACTGTCAGCTTAAAACAAAAAAAAATGTAACAATTAACACTTAAAAGTAGGACAAATAATACAAAATAAAAATTAAAGTGAACTTACACTAAAATAAATTAATTACAAAAAAAAGAGAAACAAACAAAAATATAGAAAATAATAAATAAGAATAAGAATAATATGAAATTCTTCCTCATGGGGGAAATTTATTTGTAATAGTAGCGAGCTATGCCCCTACTCACAGCCATTTGTGGTAAGAGACCCATAAACTACAATAGTGCAGACGGTATAGATGACCCAAATCAGCGACATCCAGTTCATCCAGCCTGCAGTGTGATCATGAGTCCCGTAGGCAGCGAATGACGATTGTATTAATCGATGAGGGCGATTTATTATATAACGTGCATAAAACTCGGAATGGATCGTGTAGGGTTTTCGCACATAAAAAATTACATGAAACATTTATATGATTGTACAGAATAATGACTTGGCAATTATATTGCAGTGAATATTTAAGTTAAGTGACAAAAAAAGGGGTTCATTAACAGTACACTACTACATAACCGGTGTCAAACAAAGCTGCCTCATGTCGTCGCTACTTTTTCTCATTGTTCCCGATGATGTGTTGAACATAGCGTTAACGAACAAAAGCGGTTTGCCCAGGAACTTTCATGAACATCTAGAATAGCTAGCATAAGCGGATGATATTGCGCTCCTGTCTGTCAAAAAATTCGACCTGCAGGCAAATTTGGATATGCTTAGTACTTGTGCAAATGAAAATGGTCTAAAAATAAACACTGGCAAAACATTTCATTTCAAATAGTTCGGGTAGTAAGACCCCTCTGTTAACTGTATACGCTAAAGAAATAAATCGTAATGCGAAGATTTGTTATCTTGGGAGCAAAGTAACACCTACAGGAGGAACTACTGAAGATGTTACAAACCGACACATGCCGCTTTTATCCAATTCCATACCACTCAACACAGTTCAAACATAAAATCGGTGGTGTCACAGTATGATCGCTCACAACAGTAGTCACTGGGAAACTACAAAATTTCATTAATTCCTGCATGTGTTAAATTCTAATTGACTCCGCATTATCTCTTACCAAGACCTTCTTAAGTTGACTAACGAACTTCCAATTGAGCTACAAACAAAAACATCTTGGAGACATATGATGGACATTGACTTGAGTAACTCCAATGTCAACTGGAACAGTCTGAAGCTTCTCGCACAAAACCGGAATGAATGCTTTTGTTTTGACTTTAAGCTCCAACCGAAGTTAAAGCAATTCATATATGTATACACTACATAATGAAACACAAAATGAAACCATAAAAAGGTTAAGAGCAAATAGAAATTAATTGATATACTTATATGTCTGGTTGGGAGTTTTTTTTTTTTATTTGTATTAATCAATGAATTATTAAATTTAGTTATTTCAGTTTGACATGTAATAAATAACAAATTCCAATATGCGAATAAATGTGATGTATAACAATTATATTCAAAAGTACGATCCGTTTGACGTCATCAGGTTCTAAACAAACTCCATATAAGTAACACTACCGACAATCTGTTCATTGGTAACCATCTTCAATGGTGTTTCCAATCCATTTTCTGATCTTTGGGCCATAAGATAGTTGAAATAGTCTGTATTCAAATGAATTTGATCCGAAACAAGTTCCTTCAAGTTCCTACAGTTCAAAACCAAGCTTGTTAATCTGTTCGGGCAAACGACATTTCCCATAATATTTAAGATTTTTAGAGAATTCAATATTGGCATTTCATTTGCTTGAGGCAATTCCATTATCCTACGTTGCCGAGTATTGATAGTTAACTTTTCCAGATTTTCACAATTCTTCATTACTTCCTGCGTTAACCATTTTGGTGGGAATTGATCAATGTGTGTATATAGAGAACTTAGACTCTGGCCTTTGTATTGAATGATAGCTTTAACGAGATCATCGACTGTATCGTCTTCATGTCTTATTTCCAAATATTTAATGGTATTTATATTTATAATATAATTGAAATATAATTTCATAAGCGGTTCTGTTATACGCAATGATTCTAAAGCGGTACAACGACAAATAAAGTCAGGTGTTATATTACCGACCACTTGACACATTTCCATATTCAAATCAATACGTAACCTTTTTATATTTTTTAATTCTAAGTGTTCTGTCTCCTTATTAAATTGCTCAAACACACTTGTCGCCAACTGTAGTGAATGGAAATTGGCTGCGTTTTTGCAGATAAAAAATTTGTAGTAATCGTCATACACAGTTAAGCCAACACTAAAGTTGCTATGATAAATAGGATTACTATTCCAAATTTTAACGCACAATGCCTCAAAGCGATAGCATTTTGTTCCTAACATACATATTTCCTTAAAAGTCAATTCATTGAAGATTTGCTCCACATGGTCATCCGTTAGATCATTCAAATTAGCATAATATTCCATAATGGAATGACGAAATACGATGTATTCTTTAAATTTTTTTCCTTGTGTTATTTTTAGTAAAATTTTAGTTTATTTTTTAAAAAATATTCAAAAATATGTTGTCTTGATGACGTACAAATCAACTGTGTAATTTTTCAATAAAATTTTATGTTGTATATAAAAAAAATATTTCAAAAGATGTTGTCTTGATGACGTACAAATCAACTGTAATCGTTTTGTAAACTTTTTTTGAATTTTACACTACTACTACACATAGTTATGAGTATAGTAATGCGGCTTAGACAATTAATCGGTTATCAATACCCATCCCAAGTTTACATCTTGTTTGGATCTACGAGTATAAGCTTTATTATAAGACAAAATCTTTCCACATGAGTCTTTGCTTATCTCTGTATAGTACGACCGTCGCTACTACCGATTGAATTATTAAGTGTGCTCTCCGGACGTGATCACTGTTGATGCTCTGTGTTACGGTGGTTTCGCAAAAGTTGATCGAACTTGATTATTTAGAGGAAGTAAAAGTCGTAACAACTCAATCGATGCCGATGCCAAGATCGCATTCAATGTTGCTGTTACGGACTTACCAGGGTGCATTCACAGCACATCTTAGGCATCTTGTTCTGAAACCTTCGTACTATTTGCATTATGTTGCTGGAACACGAGCAGTCCGCCAACCTATACATACATATTTCTGAGATTTAGTATAGTATAATAAATGTTAAATGAAATTAAATGTACTTTTTAAAACATGGTAATCATTTTGATAAAAGATTTATATAGTTAATTTGGTATTAAGGTTAAAAAATATAAATTTGGAGACCAAAAGAAATGCAGCAGTTGAATATTTCATTATTATGTGTACCCCTGCACAAGACAAATCTTATTACGTCGTTCCATTACAACTTAATTTCTGACTCAATAATGTCATTGGCCAAAGCTGGCGACCCCATATTGATTAATCTGCGAGCGCCATTGTCCCACCAAAAATGTGTATTAAGAGGAAAGAAACAATTTCTGCCAAATTTTGATAAGAAAACACAGAATCCAACTTTTGCGCAAATTTTTTATTACAAAAATTCATTCAGTCATTTCTATCATTTCTATCATTTCTTTATTTACTTTAAGTCGATGGTCGGTTCATCCCATTTCATGAATTCTTTTTGTCACAACTGACATTTTTGATTCATTTAATAGTACAGAACAGTTCATCTTTTCATCAGGAATTGCAATTGCCATTTCAGAATTCTAACAATGCCATCCTCCACCTATGTATATCTTGTTTTCATTAGTCAATGACGAGATTCCTGTGTTTTCTGCATCTGGGATATCAGAACTTTGGGTCCATGATTGATTGGCATTCGGGCCATTTAAAATGTGTTACATATTATTTGATAAACAGATAGTGTTGATAGATGTGAACAACGGAAGGTGTTCCTACATTTGTCCGCATGTTAACGTGCAAAACAAACGTTAAAGCGAAAAAATCCAGCTTAAACTAAAGATGCATATGTTACAAGCTGTTGGGGGAGAAAGTGGCTACTGTGTCCCAGAACTGAAATGGAATGACAATTTGAATATAAGATTCCCGAAGAGAGATGATTGGAAGCAGGGTAATGTCACCAGACATGACGATCTTTCAATCTACACAGTTGGCTCCAAGACGGAGGAGGGCACAGATGCGAGCATCTTCTCAGAAGAGTTAACAGCTCATCTATCATACCGTCTACCGAACTGGTGCAGTGTATTCCAGGCAGAGATTTATACAATCTGACAAGCAGCATGCTGATAAACACTATGGGGGAGATCCCGAGAAGCATATCGATCTATGTTGATATTCAGACTGCCATCAAAGCTCTGCCGGTTCATAGTACTATGAACAAAGCTATCCGGTGGCAACAATGAATTATACTAATCTGGGTGTGGTCATTGTGGGCTTACAGGTAATGAGAGGGTGGATGAGTGAATTGCTGGTGTTTACAGATCCATACAAGACATCCTTTCAAGACTGGAGGCAAGAACCAAGGAGCTAACAGACATGAGGTGGACGAATGAGCCTGGCTGTGCTGTGTCTAAGACATTAGCAACCAAAACCGATCTCCCAGCTCCTTCACTTTCAGAAAGGATTCAGATAATGACTGGAGCATTAACGGGGCTCTGCGTAAGTGGGTTGATGGCGTGTTCCATACCAAGAATTCTGTCGTAGCTGTGAAGATGAAGAAGAATCATTCTCGACATTTTCTGGTTTTAGAGGCTGAGGGAGATCTCGATAACCAACTAAGGACTGCCATACGTTTACCCAAAGTCCATCTCCTACATCAATCCCTTCTCCTTCTTTTCCTTATCCCTTCCATAATCAGGTATCACAATAAACCGCAAGGTATCTGGATGAACTCGTGGCCTGTTAAACCTCATCTAATCTAAAAATGCGACTTTGGGATATTTTAAGCAACTCAAATGTTCAAATTTGCCAACGTTACCAAAACAAATTGTTATGAAATATTATCATTGCACCTTGGTATATTAATACCTACATAATTGCACCATACATGAACCTCTCAACATTCCTTTTGTCAAAAGAAATATTTGTATAATTATTAATCATATAACTTTTAAGCTTAGTATTGCATTTATTCGAGATTTCAATGGTAAATCTTTAATTAAACTTTATTATTTATATCCTTAACAAAATACTTTGGAAGACATGTTTCACTGGAACATTTATTTATAAAGGCATTACACAAACAAAATTGAAATTAAAAACTGCCTGGTTGTGGTTGATTTTAATATCCTTAAGTTACTATACATCCAGGACTTCCGTGTGGTCTTACATTCGTTAACATTTAACGCTTTATTGACATATTTAATGAGGCCACTTAAAGTCGTTTGCCTTTTCATTACTTCGTTTGTCATTTCGTTGTTATAAACGTTATTGTCATCGTTAGTTGGTTGCTTATTTAATATTTAAGCTTTAATGCAAAAGAAATAAAAATAAAGAAAACAGAAAACAAAAAAAAAGGAAGATATACAACTCAGCGATTTTATTTAATGAGGCCACCTAAAGTCGTTTGCCTTTTCATTCCTTCGTTTGTCATTTCGTTGTTATAAACGTTGTTTTCATCGTTAGTTGGTTGCTTATTAAATATTTAAACTTTAATGCAAAAGAAATAAAAATAAAGAAAGCAGAAAAAAGGAAGATATAAACTCAACGATTTTTTTTTTTTTTTATTTTTTTTGCACTTTACATAAATGTACATACACTACTCAAATCGTATCGTATATTTTAAACCTTAAAATATGTATCAAATAGCATTGAATGTCCTTATTGTCTATTAACTTCTCCGGAGTGTGTACAAAGAAACAAAAGTTAATAAGCAAAGACTAATTTTCGTTCATCGAAGCTTTCACTCTTGAATTCTCCAATTCTCATCAAGTAATTGGGGAATTCTATATATCTGTACAAAATTTAACTCGCTTAAAACTAAAAAAAAACACAAACAGTACTAGCACTAGAGTGAAGGGTACTCTAGTGCTAGTACTGTTTGTGTTTGATGATAAACTCAAGGGACAAAAGGAAAAAGTGGTAAAGTTTTAACATTTAAATACTTTTAAGTTGATTTACAGAAGTCTAATGCGTAAAACCATTTACTGTAATTGATAAAATCGAACCGACACAGCTCTACTGCCCTAAATGTTTTGTAGAATAGAACAATAGTCTTTTGCTTAGAAAGACTAATTCATAGTTGCATATTGGATTCACCTTCTACTTATTTACTCGTAATCATAAGATTTTTTAAAAATATGAATCAAATTTAATCATTAATTATAAAAAAATTAGCCAAGTGTGAGTCTGACTCGCATACGGAGGGTTCCGTACCATCGTACAAGATTTTTTGCTTAAAATATTAAATTCTGTGTATATTTAACAGCCTAAAAGTATACTACAATCAACAGCTCAAAGTTTACTACAAAAAACAAAAAATTGTTAATCAAAAGGTTAAATTAAAGAACAATGCTTCTAAAAATGTGTATTTTTAGTATTTGTCGTTCTACACTCAAGTGAATTACATACTCTGTGAAAATTTCAACTCTCTACCTATTACGGTTCATGAGATAGAGCAGGAGACGGACGGACGGACGAACACCGTAAGCTTATTAATAGGGTCCCGTTAACTCCCTATGGGTACAGAACCCTAAAAAAGACTAACTTTGGCTATGCCGAAGTTGTAATACTCTTCACGTCCCAGCTAGCGGTCCGAGGGTCTTGAAATTTATAAGGTTGGTGGCCATGGGTTAGACACTTATAGTGTACAAATTTTAAGTCGATAGTACAAAAAACAAAAAAGTTTTTCTAATAAGAACTTTCGTTTTTTTAAAAACTGAAGGACTAGGAGTGCGAACAGACGGACAGACGGACATGGCTAAATCAACTCGTCTCATCGAGCTGATCCAAAAATAATGGATGTACTAGATTCGCAGTAGTTGACAACAACAACAGCATCATCGCTAGCGGTCCACTCCTAGACTATTGCACTGTATTTACTGCAGATGCTCTGGCGGTTCTATACCCATGTAAATAGAGGTTTATTTACAATCACCGACAGTTTATCCACCATAGAATCAATAAAAAAAAAAACCTAAATTACCACAGCAATTTAATTGCAGACATCCGGAAACTTTGTATCCAACACCCAACAAAATCTCTCTGTTCTGGGTTCCCAGCCATCAAGGCATTAAAGAGATCGAGCACGCGGATAAAGTAGCAATTGCCATTACCAAAGGGCCAGCGATCTTATTCAACCCTCCAAGTGAAAATGATACATTTAAAACCCTCTCTATGATACTAGCTCAAAAGCATACTGAAAACTGGACAGACTTCCAGCATAGGTACAAAAGGTTCAATCCGAATGGTTCAGCTACCTTCTATCCAACTAACTGCAAGAACCCATCTTGGTCGATGTTTGCTCGCCTCCGTATAGGACATACTATTGTAATTGGAACTGCTTCACAACGCTGTTTCTGTGGCGACAACCTGTCCATCGACCACGTGCTGGACCACTGTCCAAACTTGACGAGGATTAGATTATACTTCAATCATTTTAAGAATAACTATAACTTAGTCAACAAAATATAATTGTAGGCCTTAATAGCAAGTACTATACCTAATTTAATAAATAAATAATCTTCTTCAAGTTTGTCCCAAAAATGTTAGTACTTTAAAATTCATTGGACGATAATTTATGTAAAATAAATTGAATATAAAGTAAATTTGTGCTCAAATGAAATGAAATGAAATGATAAATGATTTATTTTATTTTATTTTCTTGTTTATATTACACGTGACTTATCTTTAGATCTCATTACATTTTGGTCAAAATATATAATTGTATCTAATTGAAGTAATCAAAGGCATGTTTAGTATGGTTACTAAGTAACCATTATTATTGAATATTTGACATAAGGCAGCAATTAAATACAGAAATACTTAATCTAAAGAAGTATTTCATTAATCTTTTAACTTTTAACTTTATTGTTGAATTAAAATTTAGAAATAATAATTTTATTTTAAATTTTTGGGTAAATTTCCTAAAAATATTCCATTGAAAATACTCGTATCACTAAGATACGAGACGAAATTATTATAAATGTTTGTATGTAGAGAATGGAGTGAAGTTGATCATTTTGATTTAATTTAGTCAACTTTAAGTGTTGAAATCCATTTAAGAGTTAAGAGTTAAGAGTATTAATGCAATTGTGCTAACAACCAACCAACTATGATATTATACACTACAATACCATTATATTGCAGTTACTATAATGCACTTCCCCCTGCTACTATTTCTATGTCTATGTCTTCAACATTCCTTGGTCCATTTTGTGTGAAAGTTTTAGCAATCTTCTTGTCTCTCTTTCAGTTGGTCTGTGAGTATGTCAGTTCGTTTATATATCTGTGTTGCTTTCTTTCTTTTAATTATTAGTTTTATTTTAATGATTTTAGCAAAGCAGATCCTCATGTCACCATTTTCATCAGCCACCACCACAAACATTGATTGATTGTCATTTCTTTTCTTCCCACAATGCAAACGGAAATATTTATAATTTCTTTGCAATTTACTGCCTCAAAATCGAATCCCTTTTATTCCTTTTCACTACTATGATTTTATACACAAAGTTGTGGTGTTGTCAGCATATTCTGTATATTGTATAGTACTAAGAATGAGCAGTAGTTTGTTTAGTTAATCGATTGGTTCCTTTGGCTTTTCTTTTCCAACTAAATTTTTCATCAATTTTATTATTTTTTTCATTTTGGGTTTTCAAATGAAAATGACCAAATCTTTTAATTCCAATTGATAAAAGTGTATAATTGAAAATAAAGGTGAATATGTTTTTAGTTTAAAATTGAATTAAATGACTAAATGAATTTACTCCTTCTATATTTTGTAGCAATTCAAAGAACGAAATCAACTTTGCCTTCAAATGAAATTGTGATTTCTTTTCGAAAAATTTCATTAAGTGTAATTTAATTTTAAGAAAATATTTTTAATTATCATCAAAAAGAATATCAAAAGATAATGGAAGAGTATTTTATATTATATTTGATTTTTTTTATTAGTGCCTTCGCATCACTTACAAACACATACCATTCGTGTGATTCGTTGGCTTGGTTTTTTTCGCAACCAAATAAAATGAATTTTCGAATGTATATAAAAATGTTTACTCATGAATGCATTTGTGCATGACGCAAGTGTAGACCTCTGACAATAAAGAGAGATAGATGCTCGTTATTAATTCTATCACTTAATTTTTGTTTACCTTGTCACTTTCTACTAAGAATTATGCTAAGGTCACACGATATTAAATTCAGTCGTAAGTATGAGACCTCTACACCGTCCCCACTATAATTTTATATAGTACTTATGTCCATACTAAGTATTGATCCAATATTGATGCGATCTATCAGCAAGCCATTTTTCGATACTTTCCCTAGTAGAATTCCAAAGCAGCCCGCAGAATGGTTCAGGTCCAATGAGGACGTTTGCAGCTCCTTTTCTGGCAAGTTCATCTGCCCCTTCGTTCCCAGGCATCCAAATAAGATTGACATGGTTATTTGAAGCTAATCACATGAGTAACATTAGGCAGTCCCAAACAATCTTTGATTTAAATTCAAAGTCGTTGAGTGCCTGAAGTGCATCCTTGCTGTCCGAGTGATTAAGTATGTGCTTATTAATCGTAGCACACCCTAGTTCTTCTCTGATTCATAATTCAATAGCAGTTCTCTTGGCTCATGCTACTGAAAATGCGTCTTCTAGGGTTTTACCCAGAGACTCCAGCTCCCACGAAATTGCCAGTTTTGGAACCATCCATGAACCACACGTGGGAATTGCGAGAGGGTTTGGGCCTTATCGTTCCCAGTCTCGGAAGTCATTTACATTATACACCCCCGTTCTTTCTTTTTCTTTTGTTAATTTCTATGCCGTAAACTTTACACAACTTTCCCAATGTCTCAGTAATTTTTATCTCATTTATGTAAAATATTGTAATTAAGTAAAGAATGGCAATAATTCAAAGTTCTGCATGTTCGACTTAACTCGTCCAAATCACGTCAACTCTGTGATCATAAACACCTAGAACTGGAGAAATAAAGTTGTCAGAAAGAAGCCTAGAGTTAGGTTGGGGTTAGCATAAAAATGCTGTTCAGAAAGTGTCTGTGAACTACATGAAATCCGCTGATATAGAAAGATTATTTCAACTTTATTTTCACAATTTCAAAATTCTTTAAATATGAAGTTCAAGGCAAAGTATCTAATTTATAGTTTGGGTAGAAAGTTCAATAAAACTAAATTCATTTTGTTCAGATTATCCCTAAGCAACCTTTGAAGTTGAAAAACCAGTACAAAAATACTATATAAGAAAGAATATAACGAAAAAAACTTTAGTCACAATAAATTACACATCAAGTAGTCGAGTTATAGCAAAAAAAAAAATAAAAAATTATTATATTATTATATTTTGTGTTAGTTAGTTGTTTTAATTAAAAATGTCAAGCATTAAAATACAAAGATCTAAGAACATGGAGAGTAACGGTAACAGATGGCATGGACAAACCAGGTGTGCGTCATCTTACTTGGGTTTCCTAAACCAGAATTTGGAAACGAAGAACGAAAATTTGACTTCTCTTTGGCGGTATCAGCTTGGGCTACATGATGATGATAAAGATGCATATGTTATATATCGCAGTCAGAAGCCATCTTCATTTTGGCAAAATAGTGATGAAGGAAGTAATAAGGATCTAGGTGGCTCTGACCAAAATGGTAGTGGTAGTGAGTGTCAGTCAAATCACAGTCCAAAGTCATCTTCAGTTTGGCAAAATAGTGTTGATGAAAGTGATAAGGAACTAGGTGGCTCTGACCAAAATGGTAGTGATAGTGAATGTCAGCCAAGTCACAGTACAAAGCCATCTTCATTTTGGCAAAATAGTGTTGATGAAAGTGGAAATCAACAAAATGCAAATGAACGAGGAGGCAACGAACAATGCGGTAATGATAATGATTGTAAGTCAATAAATGATGGGAATCAAAAACCAAAAAAAAGGAAAATGAAAGGCCGAAAGCCAAATAAAGTCAAAGTACCGTACATAAAAGCAAATAGAAAGCATCATAACAATGAATATAAATATAGCAAAAGTCGCAAGAACCGCAAATCATTAGCAGTGAATTCGAAAGGACTGACAGGAAATAACTATTCTGTAACTGACGATGTCATCAATATCGATGAACCAAATGACAGTCAAAAACCATCTACATTTTGGCAAAATAGTGTTAACGAAGGTGTAAATGAGGAAAATGCGAATGAACGAGGAGGCAACGAACAATGCGGCTATGATCAAAGCGGTAATGATAATGATTTTAAGCCAATGAATGTTAGGGATCAAAAACCAAAGAAAAGCAAAATGAAAGGCCGAAAGCCAAATAAAGCCGAACTACCGTACATAAAAGCAAATACTAAGCATCGTACGAATGAATACAAATATAGTAAGAGTCGCAAGAACCGCAAGCCATTAGCATTGCATTTAAAAGGACTAATAGTAAATAACAATTCTGTTACTGACGATGTCACTAATAATGAAGAGACGATAAAAGAAGGAACTTCTAAGAACGTGGTTTTAACTCGCAGGATTCAGCCCCCCAGAAAGTGTAAGGTGCCCATAAATTATTTTCCGACATCAAGAGCTTCTTACAGGTCCCGACCGCAGACTGAATTTCCTCTCGAGTTCGACAATGTTTTGCATTCCAATGAAGAAGAACAAGAAATCCAATCTGGGACAATAATTTTGTCTGGAAGTGATTCAAATCATAATATAACAGACGATAATAACTGTCTATCAAGTAGTGATAATGGTGTTTATGATATGATTCTCAATGAAAACCAAAAGTCAAATAAATCAAAATGTAAAAATCAAAAAATGAAAAAACCAAAATCCGAACTGGCATTGAACAGAGAAGATGTACAACTCAAAGTCAAAGCGAAATCGCTGAACATTTTATTTAAATGCAGGCACTGAACACTGACAAGTCCTCGAACTCACTAAGGAAAAGAATCTGGAAGATAACTAATATGATCCTTCGTCTCGTCGTTATGTCTTTATTCGATTAATGCGTCAAAATTTCATTAAGTAAATAATAAGATCGTGTGTTGATAAATAAAGAAATATAAATTGTTTATGTTAATATTTCGTAGATTCATGTGTAATTATGATTGGATGGTTGTTATTGGGAAATTTAATTGGTGGTTTGTTTTGATATCTGATGTTTCTCTAAATTTGGGTTTTGTGGCAACTAACTAATCAATTAAATTCATTTATTTCGAATATTTGAATAATATAATAATAATTGTGTAACCTTTATCCTTTAGTCAAAAGTATAATATATTTTCAATGGAATTAATAATTGTAAATATATTGTATTGTACTGTTTTATATTACTGTTTTATATTATTGTTGAGTTATAATACTTAATTGGCTATGACATGCATAGACAATAGTAATTCATTCATTATACTTACTACTATGTACTTATTGTTGGCATATACTCAGTTTGTATTTGGATTTCATTCTTCCTTAAAACCAAGTAATATATTTCATTGTTAATTGATTCTTTCAATAATAATATGTCAATAGACAGTTCAGTTCAAGTGAAATTCTACAAGTATAAGACAAAAATTTAACCCTGTACGGTACCATATGTACAATTGAGCGGAGAGGACTCCTCCTTGCGGACACCTTTTCGCAGAACGAACCCTCAATATACTGTTACGACAAATCAAGTCATAGCGATCGGCAAGTTCTGCCAACTAATCGCTTTTATACATGTCGCTGAAACGTCCACATGGAGAAAAAGAACTAAAGAAATGACCAAGCAATTTTTGACAAATTTTGAAAGATTGATTTTGTCTGGGCACTATGACGTCTTATGGCGGCCGGCGGAGAAAGCACACGATGTGGCGACATTACAACTGTTTGACCCGTGTCCAAAAAGTTGACAGTTGTAACATTGTGTTAGTTTGCTAGGTGACTTTGTTTTATATTCCCAGCGAACCTTAGTATGGTTGATGTACGGATGGTCTTTCCTCAGTTTTTGAAGAGTTGTAGATTTGTTTACCAGATATACTACATATAACAGAATTTTAAAACCAGCTCTTGTTGTTCTTTCAATTATTTTAACATCATTGCATTGTAGGCCATGAGAAATTAACATTGTTTTAATTTCGTCATTAGGTAACTTACCTAGGCCAGAGAGGACATCTTTAAATGGCTTAGTTTCTCTGTTCTCATAAGAGAAAAACTCACAATTATCGCTTTTGAGTTGATCGCAAATAGTGTTGTGGCAGTCAAGGTTATTGACAAATATTTTTATGCCAATTGATATGGTTTTAATGTAATATGTGTCGATTTTGATTTTCTTTAGCATATCATGAATATATCTTGAGCTTTTCCTTAGCACAGCAATATGTGGAATTTTAACTGTAGTTGTGACTGGAGGTACAGAATCATCATCTAGTTTCACTGTCCATGATAGTTGTTAGTGGGCGATAATAATTGGTGTAGCAACTATCAGCATTTGAAATAGTTGTATTTTTGTTTAATCGCATCTTCTTATTTTTGTTTGACCAGTGTTATTGTACTGTAGTCTGTGCCGTTTTATGTAATTTGCTTCGTTGCTTTTTGGTGTTGTTTTGCGTTTGTTCTGTCAGTTTGTTCGGTGATTTCGTTTTGCGGTTTCTTTTACCGGTAGCACTTTGTACTTGCTTTAGTATTTTTGTTGTGGGCGTAATTGTCGCCGATGTGACCGATCCGCGATCAAATCCTGATTGGGCGAATTGTTGTTGTTGTTGCGATTTTGTGTATTGGTGCTAGTTGTTGTTGCAGTAACTGCATGCGACGAAACGATCGTTGCAGTTGCTGAGTGCATTGTTGTTGATGTTGATGTTGATGTTGATGCTGAGTTAGCTGTTGTTGCATAAGATGGGCTTTGTGTGTTGTTTGTTGCAGTTGTTGATACAGTTGTTACCGGTGTTATATCAAAAGGAGTTTGCGGGGAAGGGCACTGGGCACTCCATGGTAGTGAGTGTCTGTTACTTAAGCACAGAGCGGGAGAGCAAGTTAAAAAAAAGTTAAATGCACACATATCGATCACTTTGCGCAAAATTATCGTATGTACCAAAAACCAAACTTTACAGGAGAGCGTTTTTTCTACTTTAGGGTTTAGCTTGCAATATCAAAACCAAACCAAGTTTTTTTCCGTAAAAACAGATTTTTTGGCACATACGATAATTTTGCTCACAACGTTTCAAAGTGATCTTGTAAAATTGGCTTTTACAATAATATTAAAAACAGTTTGTTTACAATACTAAATTAGAAAAGGCTAACTTACTAGCCGACATATTTGAGTCTAAACACCATCAAACTGAGACCTACTCTGACTCGACCACATCTGAAATTGTGCGAAATTCTCTTTGTGACCTCACTGACCCGTTAGTACATTCATCTAGCCACACAATCACATCTGAGGAATTTCAGGTTATCATAAAATCACTTAAAAATAAGAAATCTCCGGGTATCGACCAAATTCCTAATATTTGCCTTAAACAAATACCTTGTGAGACTCTGGCTTTCTTCACAAAAATTTTAAATCATTGTGTTAAAATTGGATATTTTCCTTTAAAATGGAAAATCGCTAAAATCATCCCCATTCCAAAGCCAGGAAAACCGCCCGATTCTCCAGATAGTTACCGGCCAATAAGCTTACTATGCGGCTTCTCCAAAATCCTCGAACGTCTGATTAAGATCAGGTTAAACTTACACCTAGAAAAAATTCTATTTTACCAACAGTCCACAGTATTCACCCCCTTGACCTCATTTGTAAACGGAACTGACTCCAGTAGGAAGCTAATAAGTGCTAGTGTCCCACAGGGTTCTGTGCTCGGAACCATCCTTTATAATATTTACACTTACGACATCCCTTTGTTTGAAAGATGTAGTTCGCTTATTTTTGCGGATGACACAGCTCTTTATAGTATTGATAATACATGCACAGATATACAAAATGAGCTACAAAGCTCATTGGACTCCCTGTCATCTTATTTCTATCAATGGAAAATTAAGGTAAATGTCGTTAAAACTAAAGCGATTTATTTCACAATGAAAAGAAAGCCAGTCTTTTTGCCAAGCGTAGAGCTTCAACTTAATAACTCCAACATTAAATGGGTAAATTCAGTTAAGTATCTGGGTGTTATTCTAGATAAAAAACTTCTATTCAGTGAGCATATCAGTAAAACCATAGACAAAATAAATAAGACTGTAGGTATTTTATACCCGTTTATCAACCGCAGATCAAAACTCTCGATCCAAAATAAACTAACCATCTACAAATCAATACTTTTACCTATTATGTTATATGGGTCCGAAATATGGGGTGGCTGTGCAAAGACTCATATAAGAAAATTGCAGACTGTCCAAAACAAAATTTTGAATATGATATTTGACCTACTATACTTCTATGCAACAAATCTTTTGCATATAAAAGCAAATGTTGAAACGATTGATGAGCTCATCTCTCATGCTACAAGTAAATTTAGGCAAAACACATCTATAATTGCACAGCTACGTGCTGACAGGTACTTCCCCTACTAGTTTTCGACTAGCTTTCATGAAGTACAAGCATTCCTTCAGATTTAAGGTTTTATTCAGCTAAATAAGCTGAAATATTTTAAGTGGTGTAAAGTAACATTAAACAAAAGAAACGGGTAACAATAAATTGTGAAACTAAGTAAATATGCATAGTAATTTAATCTTCGTCGTCGCTTTCATTTAACGAGTTTTTTTTTTATTATTAAGGAATGTTTTAAATTTAAATACTCATTGCGATATTTAGATGGAATACTGTTTTTTAAACATAGATTTTGCAAATCATTAAATTTTTTAGAAGAGATACATAAAGGCTTATGGTACAACATTTCTAGCTTAAAAGTAAAATTAAAAGACTATCAACGTCTTTCTAGTGGAATTCTCAGAATATCCATAGATGAGTTCAATTGATTTTGATTTTTTTTCGAAAGTTTATTTAAATTTAGTTTAATTTTGTTCAATAATAAAAAATCTGCAAATGACTTCCAGTTTTTAAAATGAGAGTGGCCTATTTTAATACATTCGTATCCCGATGGGTTATTTCGTGCGTTACGAATTATTGTGGGCCATTCACTGGGCGCTCAAATGGTACGATTTCGTACAAAAGATTCAATTGTGCTATGCACAGAATCAACTGGCATCATCATCATCATTGTATGACTGGGAAGTAAATATGTAATTTTTATTTTACAAATGAAGTTTGAAAAATGTAAAAAAATGTACCAACATAGCTAAAACGGCCTTGTTGGTTTTGACCAGAGCAACTGTCACAATATAGACTTATGTCATTAGCTGTCTGTCTTTGATCTACGATTATTAGATATTTATATAGCGCTGTGCAGATTTCATTACAGCCCCGCTTACCATCACGCTCCTCCACAAAAAACAATAGCCATTTCTAGTACCATTTTCATAAACGCTAAAATTATAATAAGCGTACTTGCGTGAGTAGAAAAGGGTTATATTATTTCCGAAGCTGGCGCATAAGAAGTTTGAAGTTTTTTTGCTTTTATCTTGATCTTTTAAAAAAATGGCTTTGACCTTATCCTTGTCTCTAATATTTTTTTCCTCTTCATCAAGATTTTTAGTAATTTCGCACTTACTGCACTTATCTTTTTTGGCAAATGAAAACCTATGTTAAATTCGTTTTTAAAAACCTTTCGGAAAACCCAATTCGACACAATATAGTTGCTGAAATTTTTGTCATTCATGTATTGAGTGTAGCACTTATAAAGGGTTTGAATATTTCGAAATTCTTGTGGCAAATAAACGTTTGTGCTTTTGGTTCTGCAATAGTGTGATGGCACTGCTTAAAATATAATTTAAGAAGCTTTAAATTATGCTCATCTGTTTTCTGAACGTCATTTGCGATATATTTAAAGTTGCAAAAATAAATTATTGACAAACTTTAAAAATGATTCCTTCTTACGTAAGGGAATACTCAAAAGAATTGCTACGCCTGCAACCTTCTTCTTTTGAAACAGCTCTCTTCGTTGAATTTGTTTATGCTTCATACAAGAAAGCAGCCACGTTCCTCTCTTAGTAGGCGACATTCCCCAATAATGTTCATTAAAATGCCCTCGAAATGTCTCTGAAAGACGATAGCATTCGTAACGGAAACTCTTATTAAGACATGGATTATGTAAGACTTTCTTCTTATTGTTTTCCTTTAAAATCTGCAGATTTTTTTTTTTTTTATATCACATCACAATAATTAAATAAAAAAAAAACATAAAACACATAATTTATTACACGTCACACAACTAAAACATCACCACACAAACATAATTGCTTATTAACAAGACTAATATCAAATTAGTTAACAGTAATTTATTTACTTACAGTTTTCGAAGCTGATTGCTTTATCAATAATTTTTTAATTTTTTCCGTGGACAAACTTTGAAATATAGTGGTCCACAGAAACTGATCCCATAAATATGAATCAATAAAGGAAACATCCAAAATGTTTCTCTGCAACTTTTTTATTCCTTTATGTATAAGTAACTGTAAAGCGAAAAGATGTACAAAGGGGCTACAAAAAGCGAGCAATCCGCTTCAAATTCTACTTCCAATTTGAAAAGAAATAGTAAATAGTAAATAAAACTACTGAGCACAAAATATTTTTCGATGGCACATACGATAATTTGGCGCATAAGAATAAAATGTATTGTAACATACGATAAAATATAGATACAATTTTTGACGTAACTATAGGGATTTCAGCTTTAATATCTTACCATGTGATGCGTGGTGGGGCGTAGAACAAATTTGCATCAAAAAATCAATTTCGAAAAAATGGCACATACGATAATTTTGCGCAAAGGGGTCGATATATTTGAGCGGTAAACACGTCTTGGCTGTTTGAATGCTCAACTTCGAACTATTAAGGTATTGTAAGTATAAACATTGTTACAAAATTGTCTTTGTTTTGAAGTTAAGAAAGTGAAACTGTCCTTACTTTGTAGATAAAACTGAAGTTTATTGTACAATAAATTTGAAAAATGCAACTAAGCTACTGTTGGCAACATTCCTAAAATAAACTGATGTTACGACAATAAATAAAGTAGAAAAATATAAAGATATATAAAGCCTTGAAAGACATTAGCAAAGCGTCTAACTTCTAAAGCAATTCGCAGCCCATATTCAACCATCAACAACCACTCACCAAAAATGTCCTTCATTTAAAAGAATGTTGCGCTTCTTATGGAGCACTGACACATCATCATCTTCATCATCATCTTGTATTAAAAATTGTAGTAAAAAAATGAAAGAAAAATGGTAAAATTCCCGCAGACTTACAACTACAAATACAACATAGTATGAAAATTATTAAGCTAAATAGCAACTACTAAACCAAAAGTATTATATACTTTAAGGCAATACAAATTTGTAATATTCAGTGCTGATTTTGGCTATGTTAGTTTATTTGAAATGATTTTCAGGTGCATTTTATTTAATAGAATCAATCATTGTATTGTCGTGATGGAACTCAACTTCTTTATGATTAACGAGCTCTGAACGTTTCTAAGTATGTAATGGCATCACTTGAATCAATTATATTTATCTTTGGAAGCAACTTCTTGAAGACTAATCGCTTCCAATTCCACCAGATTCATAACATCATATTCATTTGGAGGTTATCCTTCCTTGTATGACTCTTCTGCACTTCTATTACTTAATACGCTACACAAATAAGAAGCTTCCTTAAGATGCCAAGTGATTTCAAATGTCCATAAAGGCTTTAGCAGTAGCAAGCTTTGACTCACTGAATATACCAATTCTTTGTGTTATCGTTCCCAGTCTCGGAAGTCATTTACATTATACACCCCCGTTCTTTCTTTTTTTTGTTAATTTCTATGCCGTAAACTTTACACAACTTTCCCAATGTCTCAATAGTTTTTATCTCATTTATGTAAGATATTGTAATTAAGTAAAGAATGGCAATAATTCAAAGTTCTGCATGTTCGACTTAACTCGTCCAAATCACGTCAACTCTGTGATCATAAACACCTAGAACTGGAGAAATAAAGTTGTCAGAAAGAAGCCTAGAGTTAGGTTGGGGTTAGCATAAAAATGCTGTCCAGAAAGTGTCTGTGAACTACATGAAATCCGCTGATATAGAAAGATTATTTCAACTTTATTTTCACAATTTCAAAATTCTTTAAATATGAAGTTCAAGGCAAAGTATCTAATTTATAGTTTGGGTAGAAAGTTCAATAAAACTAAATTCATTTTGTTCAGATTATCCCTAAGCAACCTTTGAAGTTGAAAAACCAGTACAAAAATACTATATAAGAAAGAATATAACGAAAAAAACTTTAGTCACAATAAATTACACATCAAGTAGTCGAGTTATAGAAAAAAAAAATAAAAAATTATTATTATATTTTGTGTTAGTTAGTTGTTTTAATTAAAAATGTCAAGCATTAAAATACAAAGATCTAAGAACATGGAGAGTAACGGTAACAGATGGCATGGACAAACCAGGTGTGCGTCATCTTACTTGGGTTTCCTAAACCAGAATTTGGAAATGAAAAATGAAGATTTGACTTCTCTTTGGCGGTATCAGCTTGGGCTACATGATGATGATAAAGATGCATATGTTATATATCGCAGCCAGAAGACATCTTCATTTTGGCAAAATAGTGATGAAGGAAGTGATAAGGAACTAGGTGGCTCTGACCAAAATGGTAGTGATAGTGAGTGTCAGCCAAGTCACAGTCCAAAGCCATCTTCAGTTTGGCAAAATAGTGTTGATGAAAGTGGAAATCAACAAAATGCAAATGAACGAGGAGGCAACGAACAATGCGGTAATGATAATGATTGTAAGTCAATAAATGATGGGAATCAAAAACCAAAAAAAAGGAAAATGAAAGGCCGAAAGCCAAATAAAGTCAAAGTACCGTACATAAAAGCAAATAGAAAGCATCATAACAATGAATATAAATATAGCAAAAGTCGCAAGAACCGCAAATCATTAGCAGTGAATTCGAAAGGACTGACAGGAAATAACTATTCTGTAACTGACGATGTCATCAATATCGATGAACCAAATGACAGTCAAAAACCATCTACATTTTGGCAAAATAGTGTTAACGAAGGTGTAAATGAGGAAAATGCGAATGAACGAGGAGGCAACGAACAATGCGGCTATGATCAAAGCGGTAATGATAATGATTTTAAGCCAATGAATGTTAGGGATCAAAAACCAAAGAAAAGCAAAATGAAAGGCCGAAAGCCAAATAAAGCCGAACTACCGTACATAAAAGCAAATACTAAGCATCGTACGAATGAATACAAATATAGTAAGAGTCGCAAGAACCGCAAATCATTAGCAGTGAATTCGAAAGGACTGACAGGAAATAACTATTCTGTAACTGACGATGTCATCAATATCGATGAACCAAATGACAGTCAAAAACCATCTACATTTTGGCAAAATAGTGTTAACGAAGGTGTAAATGAGGAAAATGCGAATGAACGAGGAGGCAACGAACAATGCGGCTATGATCAAAGCGGTAATGATAATGATTTTAAGCCAATGAATGTTAGGGATCAAAAACCAAAGAAAAGCAAAATGAAAGGCCGAAAGCCAAATAAAGCCGAACTACCGTACATAAAAGCAAATACTAAGCATCGTACGAATGAATACAAATATAGTAAGAGTCGCAAGAACCGCAAATCATTAGCAGTGAATTCGAAAGGACTGACAGGAAATAACTATTCTGTAACTGACGATGTCATCAATATCGATGAACCAAATGACAGTCAAAAACCATCTACATTTTGGCAAAATAGTGTTAACGAAGGTGTAAATGAGGAAAATGCGAATGAACGAGGAGGCAACGAACAATGCGGCTATGATCAAAGCGGTAATGATAATGATTTTAAGCCAATGAATGTTAGGGATCAAAAACCAAAGAAAAGCAAAATGAAAGGCCGAAAGCCAAATAAAGCCGAACTACCGTACATAAAAGCAAATACTAAGCATCGTACGAATGAATACAAATATAGTAAGAGTCGCAAGAACCGCAAGCCATTAGCATTGCATTTAAAAGGACTAATAGTAAATAACAATTCTGTTACTGACGATGTCACTAATAATGAAGAGACGATAAAAGAAGGAACTTCTAAGAACGTGGTTTTAACTCGCAGGATTCAGCCCCCCAGAAAGTGTAAGGTGCCCATAAATTATTTCCCGACATCAAGAGCTTCTTACAGGTCCCGACCGCAGACTGAATTTCCTCTCGAGTTCGACAATGTTTTGCATTCCAATGAAGAAGAACAAGAAATCCAATCTGGGACAATAATTTTGTCTGGAAGTGATTCAAATCATAATATAACAGACGATAATAACTGTCTATCAAGTAGTGATAATGGTGTTTATGATATGATTCTCAATGAAAACCAAAAGTCAAATAAATCAAAATGTAAAAATCAAAAAATGAAAAAACCAAAATCCGAACTGGCATTGAACAGAGAAGATGTACAACTCAAAGTCAAAGCGAAATCGCTGAACATTTTATTTAAATGCAGGCACTGAACACTGACAAGTCCTCGAACTCACTAAGGAAAAGAATCTGGAAGATAACTAATATGATCCTTCGTCTCGTCGTTATGTCTTTATTCGATTAATGCGTCAAAATTTCATTAAGTAAATAATAAGATCGTGTGTTGATAAATAAAGAAATATAAATTGTTTATGTTAATATTTCGTAGATTCATGTGTAATTATGATTGGATGGTTGTTATTGGGAAATTTAATTGGTGGTTTGTTTTGATATCTGATGTTTCTCTAAATTTGGGTTTTGTGGCAACTAACTAATCAATTAAATTCATTTATTTCGAATATTTGAATAATATAATAATAATTGTGTAACCTTTATCCTTTAGTCAAAAGTATAATATATTTTCAATGGAATTAATAATTGTAAATATATTGTATTGTACTGTTTTATATTACTGTTTTATATTATTATTGAGTTATAATACTTAATTGGCTATGACATGCATAGACAATAGTAATTCATTCATTATACTTACTACTATGTACTTATTGTTGGCATATACTCAGTTTGTATTTGGATTTCATTCTTCCTTAAAACCAAGTAATATATTTCATTGTTAATTGATTCTTTCAATAATAATATGTCAATAGACAGTTCAGTTCAAGTGAAATTCTACAAGTATAAGACAAAAATTTAACCCTGTACGGTACCAAATGTACAATTGAGCGGAGAGGACTCCTCCTTGCGGACACCCTTTCGCAGAACGAACCCTCAATATACTGTTACGACAAATCAAGTCATAGCGATCGGCAAGTTCTGCCAACTAATCGCTTTTATACATGTCGCTGAAACGTCCACATGGAGAAAAAGAACTAAAGAAATGACCAAGCAATTTTTGACAAATTTTGAAAGATTGATTTTGTATAAACAACTTAGTGGACGTGATTCTGTAGTCACCGAAAAGAAGGAATATCACCTGAAACAGAAGAGTGGAATTCATCGTCGACGCCAATCAATTTGTGATAATAAACTAAAATACTTTCTTTTAAATGATCATTGTCTATCTCTAAACTTATGGACTAGCGCATTATCAAATCAATATACAAATGTGTTAGAAAAGGACAAAAGTATCCCATCACACAAATCTATATATATATAAATCTCGTGCCACATTGTTTGTCGGCTATGGATTGCGAAACTACTGAACCGAACTTGATGAAATTTCTTTTACTCTATGTAATTTTGTGGAAGTGGAGTCATAGGATAGTTTTTTCGATTAATGAGCTCAATATTTTTTAATTGCCAATTAAATGTACATAAATTTTGAATAGTTAATTTATTCACCAACAGTTCAACATTTTACGTTATCTATGTTGGGTAAGCAACCAATAGATGGCGTCATTGAGTTAATTAATACATTGAATTATTACTAAAACGTTTTTTTCTTTACGAGTGAAAATTATTTTCACTGCATTCAATAGTTTAGTATAATATTAATTCAACGTATTACAACTAAACCACAGCAACGCGTGGCCGGGTTTTTATATATTGCTTTCTAAATGCCTCTTGTTTAGCTTTTCTCTCTCTCTACAGGCAATTTATTATGTTTCTCATCCTTTGGTCTTTTTCTGTCCTTGGAAACCAACCTTATTTTTTTTTTGTGCTAATATCCAAAAATTGTGGTCCTTCCTCCACTCTCTCTCTATATTTATCCTTTGTCATTGCAATCTGTTTATGGATACAAAGTCATTTTGTAAGCACTTAAACTAGCTTATCATTTTAAAACGATTTTTAGTTCAGTTTTGCTTCTCCTTTTTCCTTATTATCGTGTCAAAATTGTACGTTAGCAATTCAATTGAAGAAGCAATAGCTTTTTCTTCGTTTACAAGGTAACAAATGAACAACAGAAAATCAAAACATTTCATTGCGTCAGCAGTTCAACTACTAAATGTCAATGACAAAGTGTCCAAAAATACACATTTCGAAATGCAATTGCACAATCACAAATGCTATTATATTTGAACATTCTTATCATCAATTACATGTATGAGTTGTGCAATCAGAGCCCATGCAATCCATGCATGTGGCATAAACCAAGGACTCATTTTTTAATGATATTTCGTGCATTTTTCATGCATCAACAGTTTGGACATTTCATCAATTTGCAACTTGTAACAGCAAAAATTCTTCACTCTGTATATGTTTGCCTTTCTTATCACATTTTGCATTTTCTCAGATGTTTTGTGTTGTTTCTTGTTTTGAATTTCGGATAATTACGTACGTAATGACCTTCACACACAGAGAAAGGTGATAGATACAAGGAAGAAGGACAAAGTGTGGTGAAAAGAGTTATGCGGGATAGATGGAAGAAATGGAGAAGGACAGATACTAAACAAGCCAACTATCAAGATTCCTGGTAACATTTGTTTCATTGTATTTCATATATCAACAAGCTATCGTCCACTCTAGCCTAGTCAATCCTACTCTACCCACCCTAATTTGAACGCCTGCTGTGATAAATGGTTGCACATACGGTGTATGCTTACTATTTCCATTTTTTCCATTTTTGTTTTTTAATTGCTTTTTTTATCACTTCGGGTACTGGTGCTTTGCTGTTTTGCTTTAATAATACATAAATTAAATTAAGATGCAGGCATAGCATCTTGAATGTGTATAATTTATTTTGTTCTTATCAAAATTTGATATTTAAAAGACATTACGCATACGCCTTGTTGATTAGTATAAATTCAAGTAAATAAATTAGTTTCTGTTTGCATACAGAGAACTACTGCTGGGTGTGCAAAATATTGTAGTTTAACCCATAATAAATACAATATTTTTCCCTTAAAGCGTTTCAATAATTTCATAGGCCTAAAGCCAATAAAATATAATTAAATCCTTTGACCCCATGAAAAAAAAAATTTTAATACAGAAATATATTTGATTAACATGCTATAAATACTATAAAATTAAACATTGTTAGCTAGATTTTTTTGTCTTTTTAATATAATTAATAATAAAAATAATATAATTGCAATAATTCTGTAGTAGAAGAGAGTCAACAATTCTCTTAATAACAAAGTATTAGGTAACAGGACTGGTGAGGCTCCAGCGAGATCAACTAATATAACGCTAGACAAATAACTATTAAGTCTAATTTTACCTATAATCTAAGTAGGTGGAAGATCTAATACATGGAACCTTTTCAGGCGCCTAGCAGCCATGTCATTTTTTAGCAGACTTATTGCTAAATTGTTTGTATGATGCCTTTCCGATATTTTTCTTATTTCATTCTTAACAAATGGAATTTTGATGTCTTCATGGATGGAGGTATTGATCACATTCCAAGGAGCATTTGCTATTCTACGCAGCGTCATGGACTGGTACCTTTGCAGTATCTCAATGTTGTAGTTACTTGCTGTTTACCACAGCTACAATGCATATGTCCATACCGGTTTTGGAACTGCCTTATTAAGTCCAACTTTGTTTTCTAATCTCAGTTGAGATGGTGGTCCCAGGACCCAGTACATTTTTCTACTTTTTATTTTAGCTGCATTTGTTTCGCTTTAATGTGGGACTTCCAGGTTAGGTTATTTTAAAGTGCCGCTTTGTGGAATAGTGGAACCGTTCAATGCTACTGGGGGGACAGTTTCCCCGATGAAAAGTAAAAGTTGTTTGAACTGACTTTTGTGTGTTGTGTTATTTGCTTTGTGATCTTTACCTGTTTTGTTCACTGCGTCCTGAGAACATAATGACTCAATATCGCTTTGTTAGCGATTGATCTTATTGATGATGTAAGATGAGTTTTATGTTTTAAGTTGAGACCATTAAAATCATTTCTACCAAATGATTGAATGACTGTTTTCTCTTTATTCTATTGTAATGACCTTATTTATTTACTTATTTTTTATAAGAAAAACAATGATTTTCATTCTAACCAGTTCGTTAACTTTCCACAACATTTGTCAATAGAAAGTACTTTTCCTCAGAAAAATGGTAAATTTTTCATAAAAATAAATGTAATTTTTCTGATATAGCATTTAAAAACAAATGCATAAAGACTGTTGACAATTTATAAATTCTGGGTTTAACTTTCGACTCGAAATTTCTATTTAAACAACATTGTATTAACTAAAGAAAACAACTATAATCTAGACATAAATCATTAAATTTTTAAATTCTAAACGCACCAATATTCATCACCTGTGCCCTAATGCTCTTCAAAATTGATTATGGTCTTCCCATCTTTTGTTGGTGTGCGAAGTCCCAGCTGAGCAAGATACTACCCCCATATCACGGAGCTGTGCGACGTTCGATTAATGCTTTCTCCACTTCTCCCACTGCCTGCACTCTGGCGGAAGTTTAGCTTCTCAGCATCATGGCAAGGATTGAAGCAACTACTCTACAATTAATCCCGAAGTTATATGCAACATGTAACCATTTGCTAGCTAAGGATTTCGCCTGCATCTTGAAGCAAAAACGGCAATATAAATATGCTTCTACCCTCAGGCGGTGTGCCATATATAAAAAGCAACTAGAATTACCTCCACCAAAGTTCTCCAACATAATGAACTCCTTGCCAGCCTGTGCTCGAAGTCAGTTGAATGTCATCACCTGTATTCACAGTACAGCTAAGAACGCTACCACCAGCTCCAAATATGTCTCACGTTTCTATGCAAAAAAGAGAAACTGGGTAACAAAAAATGGCTACACTGATGGAACAATAAACATTGCTGGAGGCTCACTGCCATCATACAACTCTATCATCACTGCAGAAACCTTTGTAATCTGCTTTGACAGCCTTTCCGCCCTGTTAACCATACAAAACCGTTATTACAATGACTCCACGATTTGTGAAATCCAGAATATACGCAACTAAACTGGGCACCGAGGAATGTGCTGATAAGGCTGCACGGTATATCAGCAACGCCCCATCTCACCACTTTACACCGGCCTTAAAGAACCCATAGACTTACAGAACCTCGTCACCTTCGATCAAAGAAGCTGACTGAATGGGCGCAATTCAACCGTCAGTGTTCTGCCATCAACACGATGTGTTCTAATATTTCCCTACCCACCAACTTAACGAGACGGGTATGCAGTGCTTTAATTCGCCTATGTATTGGACACTCACAAGACATCCACAAACGTCTTCTCAACGGAACAGTATGTTCCCAATGCCGTCTCAGTGGAGCCATCTTCTGGACTCTTGCCAAAACTTTGGGAGCATCAGGACCTCCCTTTTTGGTTCCCAAGTCCCATCGTATCTATTAAAAACTCCAACATCCCTTAACATTTCCAAATTCTATAGTCTTTTTAAGTACTCAAACATTGATATTTAGGACATAGATATAATTAAACCACGAGTCGAAGGTACTAGTAGCTAGTGCTCGTTAAACTTGTATATTAAGTCAAGTATTAAATGTTAGGTTTAATTGTTAAAATAAAATAAATAAATATTTACTTATTTTTTATAAAAGAAACAAAGATTTTAATTCTAATCAGTTTTTCCAGTCCAAATTTTAAGTCGATAGTACAAAAAACAAAAACAGTTTTTCTCATAAGAACATGAATTGTGGATCCTGTATACAATATATATTCCACCTACTAAGATTACAGGTTAAATTAGACTTTAGTTATTTGTCTAGTGTTATATTAGTTGAACTCGCTGGAGCTTCACCAGTCCTGTGACGTAATATTTTGTTATTTTGTTATTATTTATAGTTAAGTATTAGATAAATGTAAAATGTAAATGTTAAACTCAAATCACAACACATCATCAAATCAAAGACGTCTTTCTTCGTAAAGAGATCTCTTTCATCTGTCTCGTTGATTGTCTCTTTGTCATAACGTCGCTGCTTGTTCTTCGCTGTCGTTCTCTCTTTTTCGGCTTCATGTAGTTGCTGCAGTCCTTAGTTGTCGCTGTTGTCACGACACGTCGTTCTCGCTTACGTCGTTGGCACTACACACTTTTGTAGCTATCGTCGTCCTTGTTGTTGTCATCATCGTTGTTGTTCTCATCATCGTTGTTGTATTCATCATCGTTGTTCTCACAATTATATTATTACTATTGTCAATTACTATAAATAAAAAAAAACAAAAAAATTTAGGTAAGAATGTTTAATTTTAAAGTAATTATAGCGATGTTTCTGTATTTTTAAATTTTTTTTTTCATGGGGTCAAAGGATTTAATTAAATTTTATTGGCTTTAGGCCTATGAAATTATTGAAACGCTTTAAGGGAAAAATATTGTATTTATTATGGGTTAAACTACAATATTTTGCACACCCAGAAGTAATTCTCTGTATGCAAACGGAAACTAATTTATTTACTTGAATTTATACTGATCAACATGGCGTATGCGTAATGTCATTTTAATATCAAATTTTGATAAGAACAAAATAAATTATACATATTCAAGATGCTATGCCTGCATCTGAATTTAATTTATGTATTATTAAAGCAAAACAGCAAAGCACCAGTACCCGAAGTGATAAAAAAACAATAAAAAAAAAAGGAAAAAATGGAAATATTAATCATACACCAAATGTGCAACCATTTATCACAGAGAGAGAGAGAAAAGCTAAAGAAGAGGCATATAAAATTAGAATGAATTTAATAATAGTACAATATTATGAAAATACTAAAAGTTATGATGATAGACAAAATAACACAAGAACTAGGTGTTTGACATTTTTAGATGGAGATAGGATATTTTGTATATTCGCCAGTCTTGTAATATTTTCCTTCCTCCCATTGTCCTCATTACTTGAAAGGTGTACAGTATGTCTGTATGATATCTTTCGCATCTCCTGTTTAAGGAATCAGAATAGACTGCAAGACTTCCGGGTGAACACGAACTTGTGTTGTAAGACTTGTCTGTCATCTACTGCTTTTTCTATGGTTTATGGTTTATTCATTTTGTGAAGCATATAAACTGTATAACATAATTGAAGTAGCGCTTAATGGTGCTGTTAGTTTTGCTCAACAAAATTACAAGAGTTTCTTTGCTTAATAAGAGAGTTTTTGTGTTGCATACTTCTAGGCAATTTTAATGCAGCCAACAAAGAAACCAACATGTGCTAAAAAAGAAAGAAATAAAGGAAAATATGACTAAATATTTATATTTTAAATAAGCCCAGCAGGTAGCTAGTCAGTTCATTAGTCAGTCGGCTGGTCAGACTGGTAGCCAAGCGAAGTATCAAAGGTAACCAAGGACTTGTGGGTAAAAACCAAATGCAACAGCAAAATGCATGCAAAGCATTATAAAGTAAACTATAAAGTTGCCATATGCAATTTGAGGCAATTCAAGGTCCTCATAATTAAACTCAACAAAAAGGACCACATACAGTTAGTTACTTTTTGTGGATGAAAGTGTTTTATAAGAAATGAAAAGAAATATTTAAGAGAATATTAAATTATCTTTACTACCATCATCATCCTCATCCACAATGCTGAGTGAGTGTCTGTCTTATGATCCATTTATTTCTAAACTTCTATATATGTTCTATACTATACTATAGTAGTACATGCAGATAAAATATCTTTATGTAAATTTTATTTGGTATATTAAATGCATTATGCATGTTCATGGATTTTTGCAAAATGTTTACTTCGCTCCGTTTTACTTTGTTTTTAATTTTCATTTTATTTCATATCCTTTGATTTTGTTATGACATTAAAAAGTTTATTAGCTTTTAGTGTGAACAACATACTACTACATATACTTTTACCTTACATAAATACATATCCTTGTGTATATACAGCAATATACATATAAGTAGATATGCATGCAACTGTGGACTAAATGCAATATTTTATTGTATGAGACTTTAGAAAAGTATAGACACTTGAAATTTTATTTCTGATTATCTGAGATCAAGAGAAACTCGCATTAAGGAAAATAAAAAAATAAATAAAATAAGAAAGTCAATGGAAAATTAAAAATTAATATTTTAAATTTGTAGAATAGAAAGTGAACTCATTATTAAAGAGCTTAGAGCAGCAATTATTGCTAAATGGGGTAACTAGATATCCACTTTTTAATAAAATTATCTAAATCAATGAAACAAAGGTTGCCTTGCGTGGTTAAAGTCAGCGGAACTTCCATTCACCAAAAAAAAATTAATATCGTTTTCTATAAGAATGGTGTTTTTATTCAGTTTGGTTATGCAAAGCAAATATACGAAATATACGGTCCTGTAACGTTCGCTTGCTTACTGTGACTCTCGGATCTTTTCATGCTATGATAAGCGATGGCTTAGTTTAGTTGCTGTTACCATCTCGTCGAGTTCGCATAGTGAAGATGGTTGGAACAACTATAACAACAATTGCATGAGATAACACATTGTTTTCCTTATTCTAAATAAACTGTGAAACTTAAAATAATAATTGATTTGATTTTGTGTTCAATAATTTTCATATGCAAAGGGCGATATGGTTACAAATAATCAATATACGAAAGTTATATCTAATTGAATTGGTTTATTTTGTTACTAAAATCATTCTATCAAAATATTATTTTGCTGCCAAATATATTATTCAAAATATTTGAAAACAGTCTAAGTGGCTCACAATTATGAAAAACACCACATATGACATTCTAAACAGTTTAATTTTATTTTCTTTCATTTAGTACAAAAAACTAAAACCCGAGTTATTTGCATTTATTCGGTCTTCTTGCCACCCTTCTTTGCTAGAACGGGCTTTTAAGAACGCAACATAGCGGAGGCACGACGGAAAGGAACCTGAGTCAAGTCCTTGCGGTACTTGGAGCCGGAGAGCAAGTTCTTCACCTTTTTCAGAGAGCTTCTTTGGCCAGCTTTGAACGAAACACGCACAGTGTTCTTAGCAAGACGCTGGGCGTACTTGCTCTTCTTAAGCACAGTGGAGACAGTTGGTAAAATGCCGACGGTCTTCTTGTGTACAAGACCGACTTATATTGGTCAAGTTGCTGGCTTCAGTACTGAAAAGTTTCTCGAATAAGAAAGGGTTATTGTCGCGAATGATCAATCAGTTAAGATGTGATGAAGTGGACTTCTCACGCCTTTTTTCATACAGTACGACACAGAAAAGTGTGATCAGCTCTTTAACTACATTCACACCACACTATCCTCTACCTCATTGATTCATTTTCACAAATTGTGCTCTCACCGTCCAATCAGCCTGCTAGCAGTATTCTCTACAATATTCGGTAGAATATTCTCGGCCCGATTATTGCCACTGCTGGACGAAGGATGTGTGATCTACCCCTCTCAAGTGATGAAAGAATTTTGATTGCAACATATGCGGATGATAGCGCTTTCTTGTCTACTGATAGTGATCCTGGGACAGCCTCCACAATCTTGCAGAACCAGATAAGTCTTCTAGAACCGTGGCTGAAAAGATGGAACATTGCTGTGAACACAGAGAAATCAACTCATATGACTTTCACCTTGAATTGCTAGACCTGTCCTTCAATGAACCTTAATGGAGACATGATACCGGCAAACTCAAAAAAAGCAAAATACCTTGGACTAACACACGATAGACACACACTTTTCAAAAATTGAGATCCTCCAAAGGTTTCAATCAAAACTACTGCGTACAATTGTCGGAGCACTCTGGTACGTGAGAAACATAGTTTTGCACAGAGATTTACAGTTGCCCACGATCCGTGAATAGATTACAAGAATAAGCACCAAAAACATCTCCAGGCTTAAAAGTCATGAAAATCAGCTTGCAGTCAACTTGCTAGACAACAGCCAACACACCCGAAGGTTGAATCGGCTACACCCACTGGATTTGCCGTTCAGAGTTCCTATTTAAATTAAATTAATACAAAAGTCATAAGGTTGTACAATCAAATTTGCTTATTGTCGTTTATGATAGATCGCAAATTAAACAAATAAATAATAATAAAAAAAATTCATTTAATAAAAGTAGTATTTCTGTTACTAAGATAGGCGAGTTTAAGTATATTGTACCTTATTGTGCATAGAGCGAGTCAACTACACTGAAGATACTCCAAAGACTCCATAAATTCACAACTAATCACAACTAATAAATTCTGTATTATTGTAGAACATGACAAAAATTGCATGAATTGTCATATCAAATTTAAATTAAGTTTATAGAAGATATACAAATCCACTACACTTTTCAACGAATTATGTGCATACAAACTCATACCAACATCATCAAATGAAAAGACTCAAAACACAATCAAGATTGAGAAACAGACCTTAGAGTAATTATGGGAGAAATTATGGTTTGTGCTCACTCCTAATACTTGGATCTCTGAAATGGGGAATTAACTGCAGTAGTGAGTGAGTTCTGTTGCCTCAAATCAAATATATTCGCGCGATTTGCTTTCTTTTCTTTTTTACCATCGAGTTTTGGCGCAAAGTGTGCATATTAATGAGACCAGAATATAATATACGTATATAAAGCAAGTAGAACTGTGTTTCGAGGACATTCAGAAATATAAATTTTAGTAGAAGTAAAGTAAAAGTAAAAGTAGAAATGGTAATGGTAATGAATGAGAAAAGATGTTATGAAGAGGTGGAGAGTAGAGTGCAGTACTAAGTAGTATGACGACTAACAGACGACGATAAAACACGCCAAATGAACAAACCTATGAAAGCATAATTGAATGAATAATTGAGTGAATGATTGAATGATTGAGTAATAGAATGAACACGAGGTGTGTTTCAAAATTAACCGAACTAAGATCATAATTCCGCGCCAGAATGATCGAGATACCTATGAGTATCACCAGTGATTCCTTAGAATAGACGAGTTCGTTGGATATCATTATTGTCTCAACATTTAAGGGATTTTTAACAAGTTCTGCTTTCAGCTTGATACTTTTGAGAGATACCTCGTAAATGAACATGAGGATAACTCAAAAATGAGATACAATAAAATGGTGCAGAAACAAATGTTTTATGAAACAATTTAATAAAAGGAAGAAAAAAAGGAAAAATAGAGAAAGTGGTGGGAAGAAGAGGTAAATACTATTCATTGCAATAAAAGATAGGAAGAAATGTGAACATATTTGAAGTTGAAGAATGTTATGATGATGATATAGAGTATGTTGCAAAATGAAGTAAATTTTGTAGAGCAAAAGTCAATGGGCTGAAACACAAGTCTCTGTACTTATAAAGTTAAACTAATGACTATTAAATGACTGGAATAGAAGAGTGGAGAATAGAGAATGTTGAGGCGATTATGTTCCCTTTCCTATGGTTTCCATGTTAATATCACAAAAGTCAACACTCAACAAAACAAGAAAGAAACAAAACATCAAAATATGCAAAAGTCGTCAGTATTTTATCATCATTACCAGCATCACCATTGACAAACATATTATGAACGCCTTCTCTCCACTCATCATAAATTGGTGACTTACTAACTGATTGACTGACTGACTCACTAACTAATTGACAGACTAACTAACTGATTGACTGACTGACTGCCTAACTGACACCAAACTAGAAATTGTGCGACAAATATTCACTACACTTGGGATCTTCTGTACTAGTGAACTAGTCCAATTACTTCTATAAATTATATTTATACATAAAAAATATACAGATATGTTGATAGAGACCCTTACTGCATGTAACTTTTATAACAATAGTCTCAACTCGGTTGCTTGCAATTTAAATGCTTAAAAACTATGTGTGTAGGGTTAAGTATTCATCATGTCATCAATGTTCAGTGTTAGTTTAATATTAAATATTTAAGAGAAATCCTTTGAGCATTTTACATCTCTTTTGACTTTAAATCTTCGGCAAGTAAAAACTATCATGTACCATGTTTACCATTTAAATGTTGTGAATCTTTTTAACGGGGTTCTTCCTAAATTATTATCTCTTTATAACATTTTTTCTCTTATTTTAGTACACTTTATTGTATCTTCTTTTCTATCCCTGTCATATGTATTTCTGTTGTGATCTGATCCTGGTCCTGTCACATTGTCATATCTTCACTATCAAGCAACATTCACGTTAAATTTATTCAACTTTTGCATTAGTACCAAGTGACCTAAATGCATTGTAAAAAGGACCCTTTGCTATTACTGTTTTAACCAAGGGATAACTTGACTTATTTTAACAATTAAGGTATTGTAAGTATAAACATTGTAACAAAATTGTCTCTGTTTTGAAGTTAAGAAAGTGAAACTGTCCTTACTTTGTAGATAAAACTGAAGTTAATTGTGCAATAAATTTTAAAAATGCAACTGAGCGTCAGTTAACCTTGATTTGAGCTACTGTTGGCAACATTCCTAAAATAAACTCATGTTATGACAATAAATAAAGTAGAAAAATATAAAGGTATATAAAGCCTTGAAAGACATTAGCAAAGCGTCTAACTTCTAAAGCAATTCGCAGCCCATATTCAACCATCAACAACCACTCACCAAAAATGTCCTTCATTTAAAAGAATGTTGCGCTTCTTATGGAGCACTGACACATCATCATCTTCATCATCATCTTGTATTAAAAATTGTAGTAAAAAAATGAAAGAAAAATGGTAAAATTCCCGCAGACTTACAACTACAAATACAACATAGTATGAAAATTATTAAGCTAAATAGCAACTACTAAACCAAAAGTATTATATACTTTAAGGCAATACAAATTTGTAATATTCAGTAGTGATTTTGGCTATGTTAGTTTATTTGAAATGATTTTCAGGTGCATTTTATTTAATAGAATCAATCATTGTATTGTCGTGATGGAACTCAACTTCTTTATGATTAACGAGCTCTGAACGTTTCTATGTCATGGCATCACTTGAATCAATTATATTTATCTTTGGAAGCAACTTCTTGAAGACCAGTCGCTTCCAATTCCACCAGATGCATAACATCATATTCATTTGGAGGTTATCCTTCTTTGTATGACTCTTCTGCACTTCTATTACTTAATACGCTACACAAATAAGCTTCCTTAAGATGCCAAGTGATTTCAAATGTCCATAAAGGCTTTAGCAGTAGCAAGCTTTGACTCACTGAATATACCAATTCTTTGTGTTATCGTTCCCAGTTTCGGAAGTCATTTACATTATACACCCCCGTTCATTTCTTTTTTTTGTTAATTAAAATCTATGCCGTAAACTTTACACAACTTTCCCAATGTCTCAGTAGTTTTTATCTCATTTATGTAAAATATTGTAATTAAGTAAAGAATGGCAATAATTCAAAGTTCTGCATGTTCGACTTAACTCGTCCAAATCACGTCAACTCTGTGATCATAAACACCTAGAACTGGAGAAATAAAGTTGTCAGAAAGAAGCCTAGAGTTAGGTTGGGGTTAGCATAAAAATGCTGTTCAGAAAGTGTCTGTGAACTACATGAAATCCGCTGATATAGAAAGATTATTTCAACTTTATTTTCACAATTTCAAAATTCTTTAAATATGAAGTTCAAGGCAAAGTATCTAATTTATAGTTTGGGTAGAAAGTTCAATAAAACTAAATTCATTTTGTTCAGATTATCCCTAAGCAACCTTTGAAGTTGAAAAACCAGTACAAAAATACTATATAAGAAAGAATATAACGAAAAAAACTATAGTCACAATAAATTACACATCAAGTAGTCGAGTTATAGAAAAAAAAAAATAAAAATTATTATATTATTATATTTTGTGTTAGTTAGTTGTTTTAATTAAAAATGTCAAGCATTAAAATACAAAGATCTAAGAACATGGAGAGTAACGGTAACAGATGGCATGGACAAACCAGGTGTGCGTCATCTTACTTGGGTTTCCTAAACCAGAATTTGGAAACGAAAAATGAAGATTTGACTTCTCTTTGGCGGTATCAGCTTGGGCTACATGATGATGATAAAGATGCATATGTTATATATCGCAGCCAGAAGCCATCTTCATTTTGGCAAAATAGTGATGAAGGAAGTGATAAGGATCTAGGTGGCTCTGACCAAAATGGTAGTGGTAGTGAGTGTCAGTCAAATCACAGTCCAAAGTCATCTTCAGTTTGGCAAAATAGTGTTGATGAAAGTGATAAGGAACTAGGTGGCTCTGACCAAAATGGTAGTGATAGTGAGTGTC
>JAWNKV010000816.1:0-18732 GCA_035041805.1 Amiota mariae
GAGGCATATAAAATTAGAATGAATTTAATAATAGTACAGTATTATGAAAATACTAAGAGTTATGATGATAGAAAAAATAAAACAAGAACTAGGTGTTTGACAGTTTTATATGGAGATAGGATATTTTGTATATTCGCCAGTCTTGTAATATTTTCCTTCCTCCCATTGTCCTCCATTACTTGAAAGGTGTACAGTATGTATGTATGATATCTTTCGCATCTCCTGTTTAAGGAATCAGAATAGACTGCAAGACTTCCGGGTGAACACGAACTTGTGTTGTAAGACTTGTCTGTCATCTACTGCTTTTTCTATGGTTTATGGTTTATTCATTTTGTGAAGCATATAAACTGTATAACATAATTGAAGTAGCGCTTAATGGTGCTGTTAGTTTTGCTCAACAAAATTACAAGAGTTTCTTTGCTTAATAAGAGAGTTTTTGTGTTGCATACTTCTAGGCAATTTTAATGCAGCCAACAAAGAAACCATGAGTAAATATTTATATATTAAATAAGCCCAGCAGGTAGCTAGTCAGTTCATTAGTCAGTCGGCTGGTCAGACTGGTAGCCAAGCAAATGCAACAGCAAAATGCATGCAAAGCATTATAAAGTAAACTATAAAGTTGCCATATGCAATTTGAGGCAATTCAAGGTCCTCATAATTAAACTCAACAAAAAGGACCACATACAGTTAGTTACTTTTTGTGGATGAAAGTGTTTTATAAGAAATGAAAAGAAATATTTAAGAGAATATTAAATTATCTTTACTACCATCATCATCCTCATCCACAATGCTAAAATATTATTTTCTGCATAATTTTAATGTCATTTTAAGCACAAAACTTTGCACTGCAATGCACTTTGTCACTTCAATTTACCTTGTTTCTAATTTCTCGCTCATAGACATTGCATTAACTCATATGAGTGAGTGAGTGTTGAATACTATGTCTGTCTTATGATCCATTTATTTCTAAACTTCTATATATGTTCTATACTATACTATAGTAGTACATGCAGATAAAATATCTTTATGTAAATTTTATTTGGTATATTAAATGCATTATGCATGTTCATGGATTTTTGCAAAATGTTTACTTCGCTCCGTTTTACTTTGTTTTTAATTTTCATTTTATTTCATATCCTTTGATTTTGTTATGACATTAAAAAGTTTATTAGCTTTTAGTGTGAACAACATACTACTACATATACTTTTACCTTACATAAATACATATCCTTGTGTATATACAGCAATATACATATAAGTAGATATGCATGCAACTGTGGACTAAATGCAATATTTTATTGTATGAGACTTTAGAAAAGTATAGACACTTGAAATTTTATTTCTGATTATCTGAGATCAAGAGAAACTCGCATTAAGGAAAATAAAAAAATAAATAAAATAAGAAAGTCAATGGAAAATTAAAAATTAATATTTTAAATTTGTAGAATAGAAAGTGAACTCATTATTAAAGAGCTTACAGCAGCAATTATTGCTAAATGGGATAACTAGATATCCACTTTTTAATAAAATTATCTAAATCAATGAAACAAAGGTTGCCTTGCGTGGTTAAAGTCAGCGGAACTTCCATTCACCAAAAAAAAATTAATATCGTTTTCTATAAGAATGGTGTTTTTATTCAGTTTGGTTATGCAAAGCAAATATACGAAATATACGGTCCTGTAACGTTCGCTTGCTTACTGTGACTCTCGGATCTTTTCATGCTATGATAAGCGATGGCTTAGTTTAGTTGCTGTTACCATCTCGTCGAGTTCGCATAGTGAAGATGGTTGGAACAACTATAACAACAATTGCATCAGATAACACATTGTTTTCCTTATTCTAAATAAACTGTGAAACTTAAAATAATAATTGATTTGATTTTGTGTTCAATAATTTTCATATGCAAAGGGCGATATGGTTACAAATAATCAATATACGAAAGTTATATCTAATTGAATTGGTTTATTTTGTTACTAAAATCATTCTATCAAAATATTATTTTGCTGCCAAATATATTATTCAAAATATTTGAAAACAGTCTAAGTGGCTCACAATTATGAAAAACACCACATATGACATTCTAAACAGTTTAATTTTATTTTCTTTCATTTAGTACAAAAAACTAAAACCCGAGTTATTTGCATTTATTCGGTCTTCTTGCCACCCTTCTTTGCTAGAACGGGCTTTTAAGAACGCAACATAGCGGAGGCACGACGGAAAGGAACCTGAGTCAAGTCCTTGCGGTACTTGGAGCCGGAGAGCAAGTTCTTCACCTTTTTCAGAGAGCTTCTTTGGCCAGCTTTGAACGAAACACGCACAGTGTTCTTAGCAAGACGCTGGGCGTACTTGCTCTTCTTAAGCACAGTGGAGACAGTTGGTAAAATGCCGACGGTCTTCTTGTGTACAAGACCGACTTATATTGGTCAAGTTGCTGGCTTCAGTACTGAAAAGTTTCTCGAATAAGAAAGGGTTATTGTCGCGAATGATCAATCAGTTAAGATGTGATGAAGTGGACTTCTCACGCCTTTTTTCATACAGTACGACACAGAAAAGTGTGATCAGCTCTTTAACTACATTCACACCACACTATCCTCTACCTCATTGATTCATTTTCAATATTCGATAGAACATTCTCGGCCCGATTATTGCCACTGCTGGACGAAGGATGTGTGATCCCAGATCACCAATTTGGGTTCAGGATAGCCAGGGAACCCCTAAGCAGTGTCAACGTGTTGTTTAGCAAATTCTCAAGAAGTCAGAAAATACCGTTCAGCTGCATATTTGAATATACGAAAAGCATTCAACAGAGTGTGGCACGCTCTTCACTGTGGATCTACCCCTCTCAAGTGATGAAAGAATTTTGATTGCAACATATGCAGATGATAGCGCTTTCTTGTCTACTGATAGTGATCCTGGGACAGCCTCCACAATCTTGCAGAACCAGATAAGTCTTCTAGAACCGTGGCTGAAAAGATGGAACATTGCTGTGAACACAGAGAAATCAACTCATATGACTTTCACCTTGAATCGCTAGACCTGTCCTTCAATGAACCTTAATGGAGACATGATACCGGCAAACTCAAAAAAAGCAAAATACCTTGGATTAACACATGATAAACACACACTTGGAAGCCCATTGTTACTATACGCTATGGAGTTATGGCACACAACTCTGGGGCACTGGCTCCAATTCAAAAATTGAGATCCTCCAAAGGTTTCAATCAAAACTACTGCGTACAATTGTTGGAGCACCCTGGTACGTGAGAAACATAGTTTTGCACAGAGATTCACAGTTACCCACGATCCGTGAATAGATTACAAGAATAAGCACCAAAAACATCTCCAGGCTTAAAAGTCATGAAAATCAGCTTGCAGTCAACTTGCTAGACAACAGCCAACACACCCGAAGGTTGAATCGGCTACACCCACTGGATTTGCCGTTCAGAGTTCCTATTTAAATTAAATTAATACAAAAGTCATAAGGTTGTACAATCAAATTTGCTTATTGTCGTTTATGATAGATCGCAAATTAAACAAATAAATAATAATACAAAAAATCGATTCATTTAATAAAAGTAGGGAGTCTTATTTCTTATTTCTGTTACTAAGATAGGCGAGTTTAAGTATATTGTACCTTATTGTGCATAGAGCGAGTCAACTACACTGAAGATACTCCAAAGACTCCATAAATTCACAACTAATCACAACTAATAAATTCTGTATTATTGTAGAACATGACAAAAATTGCATGAATTGTCATAACAAATTTAAATTAAGTTTATAGAAGATATACAAATCCACTACACTTTTCAACGAATTATGTGCATACAAACTCATACCAACATCATCAAATGAAAAGACTCAAAACACAATCAAGATTGAGAAACAGACCTTAGAGTAATTATGGGAGAAATTATGGTTTGTGCTCACTCCTAATACTTGGATCTCTGAAATGGGGAATTAACTGCAGTAGTGAGTGAGTTCTGTTGCCTCAAATCAAATATATTCGCGCGATTTGCTTTCTTTTCCTTTTTACCATCGAGTTTTGGCGCAAAGTGTGCATATTAATGAGACCAGAATATAATATACGTATATAAAGCAAGTAGAACTGTGTTTCGAGGACATTCAGAAATATAAATATTAGTAGAAGTAAAGTAAAAGTAAAAGTAGAAATGGTAATGAATGAGAAAAGATGTTATGAAGAGGTGGAGAGTAGAGTGCAGTACTAAGTAGTATGACGACTAACAGACGACGATAAAACACGCCAAATGAACAAACCTATGAAAGCATAATTGAATGAATAATTGAGTGAATGATTGCATGATTGAGTAATAGAATGAACACGAGGTGTGTTTCAAAATTAACCGAACTAAGATCATAATTCCGCGCCAGAATGATCGAGATACCTATGAGTATCACCAGTGATTCCTTAGAATAGACGAGTTCGTTGGATATCATTATTGTCTCAACATTTAAGGGATTTTTAACAAGTTCTGCTTTCAGCTTGATACTTTTGAGAGATACCTCGTAAATGAACATGAGGATAACTCAAAAATGAGATACAATAAAATGGTGCAGAAACAAATGTTTTATGAAACAATTTAATAAAAGGAAGAAAAAAAGGAAAAATAGAGAAAGTGGTGGGAAGAAGAGGTAAATACTATTCATTGCAATAAAAGATAGGAAGAAATGTGAACATATTTGAAGTTGAAGAATGTTATGATGATGATATAGAGTATGTTGCAAAATGAAGTAAATTTTGTAGAGCAAAAGTCAATGGGCTGAAACACAAGTCTCTGTACTTATAAAGTTAAACTAATGACTATTAAATGACTGGAATAGAAGAGTGGAGAATAGAGAATGTTGAGGCGATTATGTTCCCTTTCCTATGGTTTCCATGTTAATATCACAAAAGTCAACACTCAACAAAACAAGAAAGAAACAAAACATCAAAATATGCAAAAGTCGTCAGTATTTTATCATCATTACCAGCATCACCATTGACAAACATATTATGAACGCCTTCTCTCCACTCATCATAAATTGGTGACTTACTAACTGATTGACTGACTGACTCACTAACTAATTGACAGACTAACTAACTGGTTGACTGACTGACTGCCTAACTGACACCAAACTAGAAATTGTGCGACAAATATTCACTACACTTGGGATCTTCTGTACTAGTGAACTAGTCCAATTACTTCTATAAATTATATTTATACATAAACAATATACAGATATGTTGATAGAGACCCTTACTGCATGTAACTTTTATAACAATAGTCTCAACTCGGTTGCTTGCAATTTAAATGCTTAAAAACTATGTGTGTAGGGTTAAGTATTCATCATGTCATCAATGTTCAGTGTTAGTTTAATATTAAATATTTAAGAGAAATCCTTTGAGCATTTTACATCTCTTTTGACTTTAAATCTTCGGCAAGTAAAAACTATCATGTACCATGTTTACCATTTATATGTTGTGAATCTTTTTAACGGGGTTCTTCCTAAATTATTATCTCTTTATGACATTTTTTCTCTTATTTTAGTACACTTTATTGTTTCTTCTTTTCTATCCCTGTCATATGTATTTCTGTTGTGATCTGATCCTGGTCCTGTCACATTGTCATATCTTCACTATCAAGCAACATTCACGTTAAATTTATTCAACTTTTGCATTAGTACCAAGTGACCTAAATGCATTGTAAAAAGGACCCTTTGCTATTACTGTTTTAACCAAGGGATAACTTGACTTATTTTAACTATTAAGGTATTGTAAGTATAAACATTGTAACAAAATTGTCTCTGTTTTGAAGTTAAGAAAGTGAAACTGTCCTTACTTTGTAGATAAAACTGAAGTTAATTGTGCAATAAATTTTAAAAATGCAACTGAGCGTCAGTTAACCTTGATTTGAGCTACTGTTGGCAACGTTCCTAAAATAAACTCATCTTAAGACAATAAATAAAGTAGAAAAATATAAAGGTATATAAAGCCTTGATAGACGTTAGCAAAGCGTCTAACTTCTAAAGCAATTCGCAGCCCATATTCAACCATCAACAACCACTCACCAAAAATGTCCTTCATTTAAAAGAATGTTGCGCTTCTTATGGAGCACTGACACATCATCATCTTCATCATCATCTTGTATTAAAAATTGTAGTAAAAAAATGAAAGAAAAATGGTAAAATTCCCGCAGACTTACAACTACAAATACAACATAGTATGAAAATTATTAAGCTAAATAGCAACTACTAAACCAAAAGTATTATATACTTTAAGGCAATACAAATTTGTAATATTCAGTGCTGATTTTGGCTATGTTAGTTTATTTGAAATGATTTTCAGGTGCATTTTATTTAATAGAATCAATCATTGTATTGTCGTGATGGAACTCAACTTCTTTATGATTAACGAGCTCTGAACGTTTCTATGTCATGGCATCACTTGAATCAATTATATTTATCTTTGGAAGCAACTTCTTGAAGACCAGTTGCTTCCAATTCCACCAGATGCATAACATCATATTCATTTGGAGGTTATCCTTCTTTGTGTGACTCTTCTGCACTTCTATTACTTAATACGCTACACAAATAAGCTTCCTTAAGATGCCAAGTGATTTCAAATGTCCATAAAGGCTTTAGCAGTAGCAAGCTTTGACTCACTGAATATACCAATTCTTTGTGTTATCGTTCCCAGTTTCGGAAGTCATTTACATTATACACCCCCGTTCTTTCTTTTTTTTGTTAATTAGAAATTAAACCGTAAACTTTACACAACTTTCCCAATGTCTCAGGTTTTATCTCATTTATGTAAAATATTGTAATTAAGTAAAGAATGGCAATAATTCAAAGTTCTGCATGTTCGACTTAACTCGTCCAAATCACGTCAACTCTGTGATCATAAACACCTAGAACTGGAGAAATAAAGTTGTCAGATAGAAGCCTAGAGTTAGGTTGGGGTTAGCATAAAAATGCTGTTCAGAAAGTGTCTGTGAACTACATGAAATCCGCTGATATAGAAAGATTATTTCAACTTTATTTTCACAATTTCAAAATTCTTTAAATATGAAGTTCAAGGCAAAGTATCTAATTTATAGTTTGGGTAGAAAGTTCAATAAAACTAAATTCATTTTGTTCAGATTATCCCTAAGCAACCTTTGAAGTTGAAAAACCAGTACAAAAATACTATATAAGAAAGAATATAACGAAAAAAACTATAGTCACAATAAATTACACATCAAGTAGTCGAGTTATAGAAAAAAAAAATAAAAAATTATTATTATATTTTGTGTTAGTTAGTTGTTTTAATTAAAAATGTCAAGCATTAAAATACAAAGATCTAAGAACATGGAGAGTAACGGTAATAGATGGCATGGACAAACCAGGTGTGCGTCATCTTACTTGGGTTTCCTAAACCAGAATTTGGAAACGAAAAATGAAGATTTGACTTCTCTTTGGCGGTATCAGCTTGGGCTACATGATGATGATAAAGATGCATATGTTATATATCGCAGCCAGAAGACATCTTCATTTTGGCAAAATAGTGATGAAGGAAGTGATAAGGATCTAGGTGGCTCTGACCAAAATGGTAGTGGTAGTGAGTGTCAGTCAAATCACAGTCCAAAGCCATCTTCAGTTTGGCAAAATAGTGTTGATGAAAGTGGAAATCAACAAAATTGCGAAATGAACGAGGAGGCAATGAACAATGCGGTAATGATAATGATTGTAAGTCAATAAATGATGGGAATCAAAAACCAAAAAAAAGGAAAATGAAAGGTCGAAAGCCAAATAAAGTCAAAGTACCGTACATAAAAGCAAATAGAAAGCATCATAACAATGAATATAAATATAGCAAAAGTCGCAAGAACCGCAAATCATTAGCAGTGAATTCGAAAGGACTGACAGGAAATAACTATTCTGTAACTGACGATGTCATCAATATCGATGAACCAAATGACAGTCAAAAACCATCTACATTTTGGCAAAATAGTGTTAACGAAGGTGTAAATGGGCAAAATACGAATGAACGAAGAGGCAACGAACAATGCGGCTATGATCAAAGCGGTAATGATAATGATTTTAAGCCAATGAATGTTAGGGATCAAAAACCAAAGAAAAGCAAAATGAAAGGCCGAAAGCCAAATAAAGCCGAACTACCGTACATAAAAGCAAATACTAAGCATCGTACGAATGAATACAAATATAGCAAAAGTCGCAAGAACCGCAAATCATTAGCAGTGAATTCGAAAGGACTGACAGGAAATAACTATTCTGTAACTGACGATGTCATCAATATCGATGAACCAAATGACAGTCAAAAACCATCTACATTTTGGCAAAATAGTGTTAACGAAGGTGTAAATGAGCAAAATGCGAATGAACGAGGAGGCAACGAACAATGCGGCTATGATCAAAGCGGTAATGATAATGATTTTAAGCCAATGAATGTTAGGGATCAAAAACCAAAGAAAAGCAAAATGAAAGGCCGAAAGCCAAATAAAGCCGAACTACCGTACATAAAAGCAAATAGAAAGCATCATAACAATGAATATAAATATAGCAAGAGTCGCAAGAACCGCAAATCATTAGCAGTGAATTCGAAAGGACTGACAGGAAATAACTATTCTGTAACTGACGATGTCATCAATATCGATGAACCAAATGACAGTCAAAAACCATCTACATTTTGGCAAAATAGTGTTAACGAAGGTGTAAATGAGCAAAATGCGAATGAACGAGGAGGCAACGAACAATGCGGCTATGATCAAAGCGGTAATGATAATGATTTTAAGCCAATGAATGTTAGGGATCAAAAACCAAAGAAAAGCAAAATGAAAGGCCGAAAGCCAATTAAAGCCGAACTACCGTACATAAAAGCAAATACTAAGCATCGTACGAATGAATACAAATATAGTAAGAGTCGCAAGAACCGCAAGCCATTAGCATTGCATTTAAAAGGACTAATAGTAAATAACAATTCTGTTACTGACGATGTCACTAATAATGAAGAGACGATAAAAGAAGGAACTTCTAAGAACGTGGTTTTAACTCGCAGGATTCAGCCCCCCAGAAAGTGTAAGGTGCCCATAAATTATTTTCCGACATCAAGAGCTTCTTACAGGTCCCGACCGCAGACTGAATTTCCTCTCGAGTTCGACAATGTTTTGCATTCCAATGAAGAAGAACAAGAAATCCAATCTGGGACAATAATTTTGTCTGGAAGTGATTCAAATCATAATATAACAGACGATAATAACTGTCTAGAAATTGAGCTCTCAAGTAGTGATAATGGTGTTTATGATATGATTCTCAATGAAAACCAAAAGTCAAATAAATCAAAATGTAAAAATCAAAAAATGAAAAAACCAAAATCCGAACTGGCATTGAACAGAGAAGATGTACAACTCAAAGTCAAAGCGAAATCGCTGAACATTTTATTTAAATGCAGGCACTGAACACTGACAAGTCCTCGAACTCACTAAGGAAAAGAATCTGGAAGATAACTAATATGATCCTTCGTCTCGTCGTTATGTCTTTATTCGATTAATGCGTCAAAATTTCATTAAGTAAATAATAAGATCGTGTGTTGATAAATAAAGAAATATAAATTGTTTATGTTAATATTTCGTAGATTCATGTGTAATTATGATTGGATGGTTGTTATTGGGAAATTTAATTGGTGGTTTATTTTCATATCTGATGTTTTTCTAAATTTGGGTTTTGTGGCAACTAACTAATCAATTAAATTCATTTATTTCGAATATTTGAATAATATAATAATAATTGTGTAACAGATACAATATCTTTATCCTTTAGTCAGAAGTATAATATACTTTCAATGGAATTAATAATTGTAAATATATTGTATTGTATCTTTTGTTTTATATTATTGTTGAGTTATAATACTTAATTGACTATGACATTCATATACAATAGTAATTCATTCATTATACTTACTACTATGTACTTATTGTTGCCGTATGCTCAGTTTGTATTTGGATTTCAGTTTTGCTGAAAACCAAGTAATATAATTCATTGTTAATTGATTCATTCCATAGACTATTAGATATTGACAGTTCAATTCAAGTGAATTCCACAAGTATAAGACAAGAAGTTAACCCTGTGCTGAGCTATTTCATGTACTATTGTAGATCCATAGAATTGATTACTAATTGGTATTGACAACTATTGTATAAAATACGACAATATTATTATAAAATCATTTGTTCAGAAAAATTCTTAACTCATTCTTTCATTCCCCACTCATTCAAGTGTTCATTTATTGTAGGTGGTTATACTACGTTTTCTTGGCTAGAAATTCATTTTACTGCATCACGGTTTATATCTCTTTGTCAGACTTTCAACCTGCCCTCATATCCTTTTCTCTGTATGTCTATCTATCTATCGTGACATTATGTCTACTGTTGTGTTATATGCATAAAGTCTTGTTTGGTTGAACAAATTACAGCGTAGCTCAACTCTGTCCAACTTAGATCAGCTCAGCTCTGTCTGAATTGTTGTAAAACTTGTCAGTTTTACACTTTATAATTCAATATCAAAAACGCAATTGATAGGCAAATTTTAGAACAAAAATTAAGCCGAAAGTGCATAACAATATAAACATAGAAACAAAAGTTTAAATCCTTAGTGGTTCAACTAAATGGACAGATTGTACGTACCCTACAAGGAAGCAGAAGTAAATCCATAGTATGTGTCCTTTTACATATGTAAATATTTATATACTCACTGATATGCTTTTTATGGATGACTTCTGATGATGAAAGAGTATATTAAGTTTGTGGAAATGTTCGTAACACTTATTAGAAGAAAGGTAACAAAACATCACAATGTATAAATATTCTTGATTATATTGATAAAAGGAAATGGAAAGTGACTCTGTAGGCCTTGTTGCCTAAGGACAGACCAAGTATATCTTACATTTTTACCATAACCTCTTAGTCCGTTTGTTTGAAGTTACTTCATTTTCTGGTTCTTAAGCTTACATTGCTCTTCAGATATCGAGATTGGATGCTTATTATCATATTCTAAAAATACTTGAAAATCATAGATTATTCCAAAATTACTGCAAATCGTTATTAAATATTAATTGAGAATTAAAACACATACATTTTTTATAAACCTTAAGTCGGTGATTTATTTTTGTTCATTAAATGAGAAAAACAAAAAAACCAAGTTTGAGTCGGACTCGCACACGGAGGGTTCCGTACCATCGTACAAGATTTTTTACTTAAATATTAAATTATGTGCATATTTAACAGCCTAAATGTATACCACAAAAAAAAAATAAAAAATTGTTAAACAAAAGGTTAAATTAAAGAACAATGCTTCTATAAATGTGTATTTTTAGTATTTTTCGTTTTACACACAAGTGTATTACATACTCTGTGAAAATTTCAACTCTCTACCTATTACGGTTCATGAGATAGAGCAGGAGTCGAACGGACGGCGTAATCTTAGTAATAGGGTTCGTTAGCTCCCTATGGGTACGAAACCCTAAAAAAAGAGAACTGAAAGAGAGCAGATCTGTTATGCCTATCAGCCCATATCCATATCAATCAGATATTTAATAGTGCTAATGTGTGCCCTACTTATTATCAAGAGCAGGTCTGACCAACCCGCAGCCGGGTTGAAATTGTGAAAATTTTGTCCGTCATTTGTGATTTAACAAAGGACTTACAATGTGATGGACAAATAACGGAATTTGTAGCAAAAAAAAAAATTCAGAAAGGTTGCTTTTTAATTTATACAAGGAGCGCCAGGTGGTTCGTGGAACTTCGACCACTCCGCCAGAAGAAAGACAAGAAAGAATGTAATTTTATTTAATGACGTTTTTTTCTTTTGTAAAATTTTAATAGATGTGCCTGAGTCTTACACCCTAACCAGCACGCCATTAAGATCACGTAATATTCTTCGCTTAAATAAACAGACAAAATTCCTGATATTGGTTTCTTCGCTGTGTAAACCAATGCTTTCATTGCTTGTTGCTGTGAATTCTCACCTGATTTTTGCTGTATTAACATCAATATATTGGCCAATCTAGAGAAGAATACCTTTCTACCCATATAATTTTCATAAAAATACGTTGAAGTTTAGTAGGGTAAAACGGTGCTGAGAGAATCTTGTCTCCATATAAATATATAGATAGCACTAGCGTACCCGACCCAGCTTCGCACGGATATCATCCAACCAAATCTATGAACACAGATTGAGTGCCTTTATGTTATGACCTAATTGTAAATTATTTTTTGTGTATCTATTTAGTATAATAAATCTTAACCTAAATGCCGGATATGTAGAATGTATGTTTCCTTTCTTAGCATCACTATATTATCTCTTTTACAGTTTGAGTATTAACAAAGTTGTTAATATCCCGGATTTCTGTAATACGGGGACACATATCGGAACCAAAACACTCCTATGTTCAAAGCAGGAGCCAACCATACATTCACAAAATTTCAATGCAATTAGATGTCCTGAGGCCCTATGCTCCAGTGGGAGATACAGGAAATGATGATGATGATGATGAGATGTACGGTATGGCAGCGCATACGATAGGAACAAACAAATTACAAATTTTTATATATTAGAGAAGATAACTACATGCACATAACCTGTTAATTTCTTTTTCAATAATGTCGGACAGTTAATGTTTTGTTAAGTCAAATTAAATATATAAAATATTTTATTGTTTTGTGTTTTTTTCTCTATTGAAAACAGTTTTTTAACAAAATGGCAATTAGTTGCTTAATTAGGAAGGCGCCAATGTACTATTAGCCCAGAGCCCCACAAACTCATGGTCCGACCCTGCTGTGTGTGGATGTCAGTTACTCAAATGTTCACTGGTAATCACTTTACGTCATTTGACCCAACGTGAAAATGATTGAATTATGACAACAGATGTGTTTCATTGTAGCTACTGACTACATACTAGTAAACTGGGTATGTCATGATTGACATGTGACCATGTAACAGATATTAAATTAAAATGAGATAACTTCGTAATCATAGCATTTTTCAAGTCTTTTGAGATTTCTTCGATTAATTATGATATGATGATGACAATATGAAAAATGATCATCAACTCTTAAAAATACGTTAATCGTAATTAAACGATTGATTAGAAAATAGTCCAATTTTTTATTATAAAATGCTTTGTTTTGTTTATAATAAAACCAATTGTTAGTCGGGGTCTTTTAAGAATACTCGTACAATCATCTGTGAATGGTCTGATAATTGTAAAAAGGGACATCCCACAAAGAAGATTAGTGTTCTAAGCTATCATCATATGAGATTATGCCAGTTGGAACTGTTATAGTGCTTCCTTTATTTCTTAAGCTCAACAAATGATTATAATTGGATCAATTCATTACATATGAGTTCCAATTCTACTATGCGCAACAAACATTTATCATAAAGTGTAAAAAAGCAAATACAGAGCAAACTATGAAATTATGTGAAATCATTTTATTATGAAACGCACTTTTATTACTTCTACATATTTATATGTATGGCATTGCTGCTGCAAATATCGCACACATCTACGTAAATTGAATGTTATTGATTGTAGTATATGATTGATGTTAGCCGCCAATTTTTGATGTGGGATCACATCACCTTCAAAATCAGAGTCAATGGAAAATTTTGTAAACTTTTCTGTGTTTATGGCAGGTAATTTTCTTTGTAATAGAAGTTGATGTTCATTGTGGAATTGATGCAATTGATATATCATGGTAGATGGTATTTACCTGGTTGTTGTTGTGTATAGTTGGCAAATAATGCTGAGCAATTCTCAAAGGTTCGAATGGCCAAACGATAACTGGGATATGTTATAGTGGGAGTGGCTTCTGTTAAATTTGCTGCAATTGTTGTTTCACTTAAAGCATTCATAGCTGCTGCTGTTACTGCTGATGATGTTGATGTGACAGCAGCTGTTGCTGATGAAAATGCTGCTCCAGTAGAAGTTGCTGTTGTTGTCATGATCGAATTTGGTATAGTTGCTTCAATAGTTGCATTTATAATATTTGCAACATGATTCACAACATTTGTTGCGGCATCTCGTGTGACTTGTGTCAATTTTATTGCTGCTGCTGTGACTACTGTTGTATTTGTTGCAAGTTTTCCAGTTGCTTCAAGTTTTGGGTGACTTGATAATGTCATTTCTGATTTCATTGTTGTCATTATTTGATCATCTTCTTCTGTATCAGTAATATTTTGAAAATACATATGAAGGACACGTGTCACATTGGTGCGTATCGATGTGATTGTTGCTGATAAATTATTGGTGACATCGTGCATTTTTGTCAATGTTTCATGCTCACCATTTTGGTGTTATTCTTCATCATTATCTTCTTCCTGTTTAAGTGACAAATGTTTTTGCAATTGTTGTTGCAATTGTTGTTTTGTTGGCAACATGTTTGCTAAAGAGGGTCGTGAGGAACGTGTTATTGTTGTCATTGACATCAATGATTGATGGATTGTTAATGAAGTTTGATTATTCATATTCATATTCATTTCATAATATCTCTTAAGCAAATTGATAATATTCTTGACTTTCTTCCTTTACTCTTAATGTAAGTTATGTTTCAAATTTGTTGTTGTTGTTGCTGCTGTTGTAAAAAAATTAAGACCTTTAAGTGATACTATTCTTTTTGCTGTTACTTGTAACGTGTCAAAGTTATAGATTTAATTTATCAAACTTGTAAGAAAATATTGTTTAATCATTAATTTGTGGAACAGTTTCTCAGTCAATTTCAGTTTCAGTTGCAAATTGTTTTTTGTTGCTTGGTTTGTTTATTGAAATAAGTATATAGTTGCTACTATTTTTCTTGGATCTGTAAATAAAAAAAAAGAGATTAATATCGAAATATATTCAGATAGATTAAAATAAGGAGAAAAAGTATTTATTTATTGAAAACTTGAATAAATTATCGAGATTTTTACCATTGATTGATTTGTCTTACTCAAGTAGTGATCTTTATTTCCCTTCACTGATTGAACCATCGTGAGTTGCAACAAAACGCACGAGACTATTGACATTTAGTCAACATAAATTACCAATATTTTTGATGAATAAAAGTTCTATTATAAATATTGCTACTAACTTATAACAAAATCTGGTCATGTAAAAAACAGATGATGGATCGCTTCCAGATTTTTTTGGAGAGTTCCCACTAGAATAGTCTACCTAATATGAAGGCTCTTTGTGAAATGTTAAGTAATCTAATAGAACAACTTAACAACAACAAACTTAACTACATACATTATCGTTATCATCCAAGGTCTACAGTCAACAAGGTATCTTCATATTCAGGGTGTAAAGCTTGTGTTGTCAGGATTTGCAATCGCATTCGCAAAATCAATGTGCTTATCTGAGGATCAAATACTTTTTAAATTTATGCTGCCACTTGGGTCAGGGACATCGTCTCGGTATCAATCAAATTCAGTTGTTAGCAGAGGATACAACGATTCGATAAGTTCAAAATTCAAAATCTTTCTACAGCAAAGACATCAAAGTGGTAAAGTAAACTCTCTCAAAGGAGACTACATTGATGAATAAAGTCAAATACATATGTAGTATTGGTATTGTTATTCAAATGATTATCATGATTATCATGATGATTGTTTGTATTATTATTGTTTATTCGAATACCTGTATAATAATTGGTACTTCTACCAGGATACTGTTCGGAATTTTCAGAAGAAGATGTGTTATTTGCCCTGACAGTCTCTCTACAGTTGATGCTATCAAAAACTTTAGCAATCGGAACCATACTACTTATTTGCCAAATTCGTGACGCTTGCTCAAGACCCCATCCATCAAAATATTCTGGGTACTTAGCCATAAAGCTAGTATTGCAGTTACCGTCAGTAACCACAATTCCTTCCGCGCAGGTCAATCATGAATATCCTGAAATCTCGGATGGCTTTTCAACACAGGTATAAAGTTATTAATCTACACCTGGAGAAACCATGCTACTTGGATAGTTGCTTCAGAAGAAAATTTACCGTTTTCACTCAACGTCGAATTGGCCACAGTGCCATCACTCACATTTATTTACTCAATGGGGATACACGTCCATCTTGTCACCTATGTGGTCATGTGGAAGTATCTGCAATGCACCCTTTGGACCAATGTCCTCATCTTCAAAGTATCAGAATTTCCCTCTTTCCTAACTCCAATCCCTCATCAGCCCTTATCACAGTTTCCAAACAAAATAAAAATAAAAAAGATATTCCACTTCCTAATAAATTGTGACCTTATATATTTAATATAATATTATAGAATTTCTTAGAGTCGAAGGCCAAGTAGCTAGTGCTCTATTTTCTAATTATTGGTTATAGTAATATTTTTTTTTAATGTATTATAATTAATTTTAATAAATAAATAAATAAAATACTTGATACTTATAATTAACCCAAATAAAGGTAATAATATTCACATTAGGGATGCTCGACATATTTATTGAATATCGATATTTAACCCTCGATATATCGAATCAATACGATATAATCGCATCATCAGATATCGAATTATTATAACTGATATATTTTATCGCAAAGTATTACTGACAAGTTTGAGAGCTGCAATTAGTAGATTTAGTGAAACCCCTTATGGAAGTATGGGTAGATTGATTATAAATTAATATTTCCGAAGTTGTACAATATTGTATAGAAGTATTTGAATATGGTGGCTAGTTCTGTGCCAACTGAAAGGTTATTTTCGATGGCTGTGGAGGTCTTGTTCTAACAATGAAATACATTGAGATTTTTAAAATATATAATTGCCAAAATAATACAATTGATTGGTCGAAAGCTGTTATAATAATTGTAATAATGTTTTCAAGAAAATATTCAAATTGTTATGTAATAAAAATTGATGTGTGGCTTATCTTTTGTTTTACTTATTAAACTCCCTAAGATGCGTTTCATGCTGTACGAGTATGACATTTAGGCTCGGCGGGCAGATAAGTATATGTTGAATGTATTCGTTCTTATGATGCATACTCCATATCCTATCGTCCATACGCATCGTGTGAAGTTTGGCCTTTACTCTTTGAACTGGGATTAGATGTTATTATAAGTCTATAAAATGTTGGCAATGTATTGTAATTAAATACAATTTACTTACGTTACATAATTTGAAATGAGCATCTTTTATTCACATTTCAGTGTGTGAATTAATTAAAAAAATATATGTTAATTTCAAGCACGTGTTGCCATAAGTCACACATCAGGCATTTCAAAAGAGAGAAGAATATATCAACAGCAATAACATCATCATCATCAACAGTACCAGCTAAAGAACTTTATATGTCAGTTGCATATAATAAATACACAAGTATTGAACGATGATGTTAATAATGATGGAATTGTTCTACATAATGAATGAAACTTAAAACAATAGTAAGAAAATAGCAATGCATAAAAAAAAAAAAAAAAATAGAATAAAAAAATTATAAAAAAAAAGGAAAACCAGAAAGTGAAACTATTTCTATTGTCTAAATTTATGTTATTTTTTTATATAATGTTTCGTTCCGGTTGCTGCTGACTTTGCTTATTTGCGTCACATTTGTCTCAGCTTAATGTATTTATTGTCCATGTTCAAAACAAATTATATACATTCAAGATGCGATGCCTGCATCTGAAATTAATTTATGTGCAATGTACCAAGCACTAGCTCCAGCACCCAAAACGATAAAGAAAGCAGTTAAAAACAAAGATGGAAAAATGAAAATATTAAGCATACGCCATATGTGCAAGCAATTATCATAGTAGGCGTTCAAATTAGGGTGGGTAGAGTAGGATTGGATATGATAGGATTGGATAGGCTAGAGTGGACGATAGCTTGTTGATATATGAAATGCAATGAAACAAATGTTACCAAGAATTGTCATAGTTGCTTTGTTTAGTATATGTCCTACTTCATTTCTTCCGTCTATCCCTTATAACTCTTTTCATCTTCACTTTGTCCTTCTTTGTGTTTGAAGGCCATTACGTACGTAATTGTGCGAAATTCAAAACAAGAAAGAGCACTAAAAAATCTGAGAAAAGACAAAGTATGATAAGAAAGGCAAAAATATACAGAGTGAAGAATTTTTCCGGTTTCAAGTTGTAAATTGAAGAAATGTCCAAACTGTTGATGCATGAAAAATGCACCAAATATCATTAAAAAATAAGTCCTTGGTTTATGCAACATGCATAGATTGCATGGGTTTTGATTGCACAACTCAAACATGTAATTGATGATAAGAATGTTCAACTATAATTGCATTTGTGATTGTGCAATTGCATTTCGAAATGTGTATTTTTGGACACTTTGTCATTGACATTTAGTAGTTGAACTGCTGACGCAATGAAATGTTTTGATTTTCTGTTGTTCATTTGTTACCTTGTAAACGAAGAAAAAGCTGTTGCTTTTTTGACACGATAATACGGAAAACTGGAGCGCAAAACTGACCTAAAAATCATTTTAAAATGATAAGCTAGTTTAAGTGCTTACAAAATGACTTTGTATCCATAAACAGATTGCAATGACAGAGGAAAAATGTGGAGAGAGAGAGAGAGAGCGAGAGAGAGGAGGAAAAAAAGAACCACAATTTTTGGATATTAGCACAAAAAAAAGAAGATTGGTGTCCAAGGACAGAAAAAGACCATAGGATGAAAAACATAATTAATTACCTGTAGAGAGAATGAGAGAGAGAGAGAGAAAAT
>JAWNKV010000818.1:0-21615 GCA_035041805.1 Amiota mariae
TTTTACGGTTGGCATTGCTGCCATCCACGTTTGTTTTAAGCTATTTATTGTAGCTTGCACCTTGATTCTGGCTGGGGCACCCTCATGGTAATTTGGTGGGCTTTCATCGATTTTGGTGAGTAAACTTTCTTTGCATAGTTTGAGAACATTCCATTTTCGTATTCCTTCTTCTACTGTATTGGTGTTTATACTCCTTTCCGCTATGACATTGTATGTTATGTACTGATAGTCGCTGTCTGTGTAATCTTCAAGAACAGTCCACTGCCGTACTATGTTTGCGTAGCCTTCTGACACTAGTGTTATGTCAGGGATTGTGCCATCGCATCCAGGTCTTCTGAAAGTTGGCGTAGACCCGGCGTTCGCTACTATTAGCCCTAATCTGGCGGCCATATCCAGGATTCGCCGCACTCTTGTATTCGTCGTCTGCATTCTCTTTCGATAGCCTTTGAATTAAAGTCTCCGGCTACAATGATATCCCCATTGATTGTCTCATCTTCCAAGTCATCAAGTTTTACTTGGAAATCAGCCATGTTGTCACTTGGTGTCAGATAACAACTCATTATTGTCAGCTGTTTGTTTGTTATCCAAACAAAAGCCGTTTCCTTTTCCGGAGCTTGTTAATGGGAACTTGTCTTTGACCCATATAGCAGCAGTCTTGGAGAAGTCTTCAATCCAGTTTTCTCTGTTTGTGGCTGCATATTGTTCACTTATAACGGCTACGTCTGCTGCGTGTTCCAGCATAATTTGTGGTAACAGGGAATCGGCATTCTTACTTCTGTGCATGTCACACTGTAGTATCTTCATTTCTGTTGTATTAAGTGTCTATATAGTGTGCACTTAGCAGACCCTGGGATATGCTCTGTATGATTTCGTCCTTTTTCTAGACATAGGCAGCAGCTTGGTGTGTTTGAGCTGTCTTTAAGCTTATGGCCTGATTTCCCACAACGTATGCACAGACCTTGTCCTTTCTGTCAGGACCTTTGCACTCCCATTGTTGGTGTCCGAGCATCAATAGCATTTTTTTTATCTCTCTCCATAGTCTCATTGTGTAGTTGATCCATTCAATTTTTATACGTTCCTTATCCAGTAGCTTCTTCGCATTTGCTGTTGACAGCGTAACATAGACACGTATTCTCGGCTGTTTGGAGCAGTTGTTCTGACTATGGTTTCTTCTGCTTTGTCTCCAAGAGTACGCTCTACAGCTTCAGTTGTAAGAGAGTCAAGGTCCCGGATCTCTATTGTAGCCTTCGGTTTAAGGTCCACTATTAAGGCTATATGTTGCATCTTGTTTTGAAGCGCTTCTCGGAATTCTGGTTTTTCCTTTTCTCCTTTCTCAAGAAGTAGTGCGCCAGTTTTGGTCTTCCGGATTGTGCGAACTTCTGCTTTGGATTCATCGTATTTGACGTATTGGCGAAGGTTTTGAAGGACTTCTGCGTAGCTACGACCTTCCGCGGGCTTAATCAGTATTGCTTCTGGTCTTGTTCTGATTTTGTTCTCACTTTTGGGTTTGAAAGGTGTATTACTTTCATTTCCCTGCGGTTTCCTTTGTTGATTATTTTCCCGCTGCTTTACTTTCTTGTCGTTTACAGTCTGCCAGTTGTGAGTGGGGTCTCGCAGAATCTTTTGCTAGTTGTCTGCTTTGTTGAACTAGATAATGCTCGTTTCGATGTGGCCAGTGTTGGGGTCACGTTTTCCTCGTTCCTCATTTGAGGGTCCACTCGTTTTATCATTCGTTCTTTCTCCATGATAGTTCTTTTACGCCATATGTTTTCTATAATGCCAAAGAGTTCACCAAGCTCTGTAACTCCATTTTTGACATCAGCATTAATGTTTTTCTGTTGGAGCATTCCAGCTTTAATTTTTTGGAGCGTATGGCGGCCCGTTAGCAGTACTTCTTCTTCTTCTGTTTTTGTGCTTTTTGTGACCTCTTTGTTTACTTCAGAGCAATTTCCATCTGGTTTTGGTTTTGGTACAATACTTAAGTCCTCTGAAGGGCAACTTGTTGGTGAACGGCTTATTATTCCTCTTCTCGCGAAAACTATGTTTGATGGCATTCTGTCATTTTAAAGTTGATGTGTTTGTATCCTACAAGACATCAAAAGTTCTGACATTTGATTTTCGCTGCGTACACTGATCTTTCAGTCAGATCGTGTATAAGGCCGCTTTTCGAAAGAGTAACGAAAGAACAGATTATCGAAAGAGGAGAAGTTTCGTGTATTGGGCCCCTTTTCCTACAGCGATCAGCTGTTTGTCTCGCTCGCTTTTTTGAGTGGACCAAATTTTGTTTTCTCTTCTTGGAAAAACTCCACTTACCAGGAAAACGAGAAAAACAATGACACCGCATAACCACAGGCACCACAAACAGAAGCAAACGGCTGTAAGAAGTATGTATCACCAATATTTTTCTTGTCTCTGCAATCAGAAACACTCACTACTCAATTTTATTTTCAGGATCGCGCTAAAACACAACTTGCTTGCATGCTAGTCTTCTTCTTTGGTAATCGTGTGAAACGAACTAAGAGCCATTGCTCGTGTGAAACGAACTGAGATCCATTGCTCGTTGAAAAAGAAGTTATATTTCTTTAATTTTCTTCAAGCTCTATTCGGTGAAATCCAAACATTAAATTTAAACACGAGAAATATTTTGCTCGGCCTAGTCGTCTATCATCTTTTCTTGGAAGGGGAAATTTATCGGATAAAAGTTTTGTATTAATTTGGCGATAATCTATTACGAGTCGCCATATTTTCTTATCGAAATTTGGTAATGACTTTTTCAGAACAAGTAATAATGGGCTGTTGTATTCAGACACAGGCGGTATCTATAGTTGAAATAAGAAATCGCGTTTAAGGCTTATTAAATTTATTTTCCGAAATGTTAATGCACTGTTTTGTGATCAGTGGTTGAGTAGAGAGTAAACATACAAAGGTTTTTTTTTTTTGTATTGTCAGTGATAAATAGACACAAGAAAAGAGATACAAAGAGGAAAGCGAAACAAAACGCGTTCTTTGCATTTACAATTTACTTATTCTCTTAAATGCTCTTAAACAGCTGCCGCGCACATTCTCCCCCCGTTGAAAAGCTTCGCTTTTAACAGAAACAACATCAACATGCAGAATAATAATTCTGTTTACTGCTCGCTTAACTGGCCCAGTAGACTTCTTGATGATTGTAACCCCGGCAATGTTGTCTTGATCTTTGATGATGCTTTCCACACGGCCGAGCTGTTATTTTGAAGGTAGAAGATTGTCGTGATTCAACAAATTCGAGACTAAAGATTGCCATTTACTACGCTCTTGCAGCAAATGCAGATAACAGCTGCTCCGATTCTGCCAAAATGATTGCTTCATTAAGCAAACGCGCTGCCAATGGCTCAGACAACTAACGTTCAGACTAGTCAAGTCTGGTTCCGAAAATGATGTGAAAGGTGTGCCAATTAGAAATTGGGCTGGTGTGAGCACCTTCTGGTCATCAGGTCATGTAGAAATTTCATAAACCAGCGTTCGCAGCTCATCAAAACTCAAAATAGACAAGCCAACTATGCGAAAAAAATGATGCTTAGCAGCCTTAACTGCTGCCTCCCAGAGGCCACCAAAGTGCGGTGAACGGGGCGGAATACATTTCCAATCAATTCCATTTGAAATGCATGATTCCTTAACTTGGTTATAATGAAGGTTGTCCGAAAAAAGCCGCCTTAACTCAATAAGCTCATTCTCTGCACCGACAGAGTTAGTGGCGTTATCTGACCATATCGTGCGGACCTACTTCTGATGCTGATGAAGCGCCTTAATGATGCAAGGAAAGCCTGAGTGGATAGATCTTTAAACAGCTCCAGATGAGTAGCCTTGGTAGCGAAGCAGATAAACACACATATGTAGCATTTGATCGATGACTTGTTTCTAGTCTGGTGCTTGTAAAAGAATGGGCCGCAAAAGTCAATTCCGGTACTGGCAGTACGAGTGAAGTTGACACGTTCAGTTAAAAGATTTCCCATTATTTGCTGGACGATCCTCGGACGCATACGAAAGCACCTACGACATCTGTTAATGGTGCTTACAACCTGCTTCCGTTCTCCCAAAGGCCCAAATCTTTGCCGCAATGAAGATAACAGACCCTGAAGTTCAGCATGCAAGAATTTGATAATGTTCAATTATAGCTGTTGTATCTGGGTGATGTTTAGGCAAGATGAAGTGATGCTTGACATCGAAACTCAGCAATGAATTTTGGAGGCGTGCTCCAGCGCGCAACAGACCATAAGAGTCTACTAATGGGCTGAGGGACAACAGCTTACAGGATGATAATAGAGATTCACCTGCCTTGAGACGCTTAAACTCATCTGCGAAACAGACATGCTGGATGTTCCTGATCAGAAACTTTGTTCCCATTTTGTCATTTACAGTGAGTGGGTGCTTTAAATCAGGTAAATGCTAAAGCAAAGTAAGCACAGAGGACGAGAATTTAAAATTGCAGAAATTTCACAAGCCAGTGTTCGCAGTTCATTAAAAGCCAAGATAGATAGTCCAACTGTGCAATAAAAATTATGCTTAGCAGCTGCCTCCCAGAGGCCACCGAAATGAGGTGAACGAGGCGGAATAAATTTCCAGTCGATTCCATTTGCGATGCGTGTTGCAGCAACTTGGCTGTTATAAAAACTGCCCGAAAAAATCCGCCTTAACTCCGCGAGATCATCTTTGCACCAACAAAGTTCGTGGCATTATCTGACCATATCGTGCGTGGTTTTCCTCTGAGGCTGATGAAGCGCCATAATGCTGCAAGAAAAGTCGAAGTGCATATATAGCATTTAACCGGTGACTTGTTTCTGATCTTATTCTTGTAAAAAAATAGAAATGGAATCCTGAGACCCAGCATACAGCCATTTGTAATGATAGTATTCAATTATACCTCTTGTAACCGGGTGACGTTTAGGCAAGATAAGGGGATGATTGGCATCGAAACTCAGCATTGAATTTAGGAGACGCCCTCCAACGCACAACAATCCATGAGTCGACTAATGAGTTGAGTGACAACAGCTTGCTAGATGATGATAGGGATTCACCTGCTTTGAGCCGCCTAAGCTCATCTGCGAAGAACACTTGCTAAATGCTGCTAATCAGTAAATCTGTTCAAATTTTGATGTCATCTACAGCAAGTGGGTGCTCTAGACGTGGTAAATGCTTGTTCTTAAGCTGCACAAATCTGTTAATATAAGCAAAAGTGCATTGCAATTTATCAAACGAATTCTGGAATTTACTATCAAATGATATGTCACGGTTCACTGATGCAGCCAAAACCTTTATCCTTAATTCTGGCAGATCAATGACAGGTGCTGCATCCTTCAGCCATTTCGAAATATTCTCCAATAAAAATGATGGACCATGAGGCCACAATTCCGAATCTCGCAATTCCTTTGGGCTAGAACCACGTGAAAGAATATCTGCCAGATTTAGCAAAGTAGGCACATGCCGCCATACCATGCCATGAGTGAGTGACTGAATCTTCGAAACCCGGTTAGAGATGAAAACTTTGAAGCTTGATGTTGACTTCCGAATACAGGAAAGTGAATTGTAGAGTCAATACCTGTTCATTTAATTGTTTGCGTATCAGAAAAACGACTTCAGCTATTAGCAGCGCACCTGAAATGGTTAAAGACTTTAGAGGCGCAACTCGACCTTTTGAACAACGCAACTGTGACTGAATGTGCCCTGCAACTTTTGAACGAACGTATACGCAGGCACTGAAAGCTGCCATGCTAGCATCACAGAAATCATGAAGATCCCATGAGGCCTGCGAATTATATATGAACCGAGAAAATTTGAAACTGCTCATCAATCCAAATTGATTAGTAAAATCAAGCCACGATCTATGAAATGACTGAGATATGCTTTCGTCCCAATCAAGATTTTCCTTCCACAAGGCCTGTATGCAAACTTTTGCTTTCGTTGTAACACGGGCAATCAGCCCAAATGGATCATAAATACGTGCAACTGCAGAAAGAATCGATATTTTTGTTTTTGGTTCTTAAGTAGAAAATGGTGTCAATTTGAATAAGAAATTGTCTGATTCAGGATCCCATACAAGGCCAAGTATCTTCGTTACGATAGTTCCGCCATGAAATTTCATGAGTTTCTCTAGATCAGCATCAGCTTCACCTTCAATAACGCCTTCCTTGTTTGAACACCCGTTTTGTTTAACGAAATTTACCTTTCGCAACAACTGCTTTACCTGAAGCCGAATCTCAATGGTCTCGCTGATTGTGTTTCCTCCAGAAATGAGATCTTTGATATAAAAGTCTCTAAAGATGATTTGTGAACCTAAAGGGTATGGACTCGCCTCGTTGCGTACTAGTTGCTGCATTGTTCTGACCCCAAAAAAGCTGCTAGCCTTGTGCCATAAGTTACTGTGTCAAGCTTGTAGACACTAATTTCAGATGCTGAATTTTCGCGCAATAAGATACACTACAAGTATTCGTCTGGACGCGTGATTCGTATACATCGATACATCTAAATGTGACCAAAAAGAGCAACCATAAATGTTCTGAAACGAGGTAAAGTGTGGAACAGTTTTGGCTGAATGGTTGGACCTGCCAATAACAAGTCATTTAGTGAGTATCCAGAAGTCGTCTTCGTCGACCCATCAAACTCTACTCGAAGCTTCGTACTTGAGCTATCTGGCTTTAGCACACAATGATGCGGCAGACATGGGTTTTTTTTTTTTTTTAATGGAAGAAAAGAATCGAAAGCCTGATCGGTCTACCGGGCTTTAACCGCGCTAAAAACTTCCGCCCCATGTCCTATTGTCCCCCCGGAACTGTCATTAGATATTTCGTCAGGAGGAAAAGAGGAGCACAGTTGCTCCAAAGCCAGTCTATCCCAAGTAAGTAGGTCACTTATTGTGTTTGTGTTGTTTGCACGACCTAGATTTTAAAACTTTTTTACGTCACTTGAATAATTATCATGATCGATGACTGTGATTAAACATCACATGGAAATCTGGCCATCTGTGTAGGCTCCGCTGAATCGAGGGATTTTCAGCTCGGGGAGTCTTGATTTTCGTTGCAGGACATGAATTAATGCATCATCTATAGGTAAGTTATGCATAACAGTAGAATAAGATGGAACCACCGTAGGCAACAGCACACGCTGTCGCTCCAACTTAGCGTTGACGTCACAGTATAATAGGGCAACCTCTGTTCTAGTATTATCAAAAAACTTAATTGTGTCCAGCCGCTCAAAGATTGACTGTACCTGTATTTTTTATGCAAACTGGTTCATCATCTTTCATATAGATTCGGATGCTAGTCCAAATATATCGGAGTTCTTGGCGCATAGATTTGTTAGACAATTTTTTCTCAGTTTCGATAAGATTTCTTTGTTTCTGTTTTTATCTGCATTATTTACAATATCGTAATTATTTAAAGATTCAAATTTGAATCTGTAGTATTTAATATTCGGACAAATGTTTGTTTGGAGTTTGAAATCGTACTTCAAATGAAGATTCCATTATCGATTTCTTAACATGGAATTACTATTTGATCTTCCATTGTATTCAAGTTAATCTATCGGACAACTTCGGAACGTGATGTTAATAATGTTGCGTTATTGTTAAGTGTATATACATTCTGTCAAAAAAGTACCGGGAATTGTCGATTTAAATCTGGCGGGGTAATCTAGGCATGTAATTTTTTTTTCCTAGATTGGTACAACTGTCCTTAAATACTATGCCAAGTTTGAGCGGGATATGTCAACCAGTTTGTTTACAGCAGCTGGTTAAGTAAGTCGATGTCAGTAGTGCGTGCCGATTTTTTACTATGGGTGATTTCGTTGAACAAAGAATTTGTTTAAAGTTTTGTGTCGCGAATGAATTTTCGTGTGCCGATGCATTGAGAATGTTACAAAAGGCCTTTGGAAATAATGCTCTATCGAAAACTCGGGCATATGAGTGGTACAAAGCCTTCAAAGACAGTTGTGAAGTGGTCGAAGACTTGCCTCGTTCCGGACGCCCATCGACGGCTTCTACCGACGATAACGTCGATAAAATTAAGGAAATGGTACTCGAAAACCGTCATACCAGCTTGAGAGAGATAGCACATGAGCTCAACATATCCCACGAGTCAGCACGTACGATTTTGATTGATATTTTGGGCATGAGAAAGGTGGCCGCGCGATTGGTGCCAAAAGAGCTGAATTTTCTTCAAAAAGCTACGATTGTGAAGGATTTTCTCGCCAAAAACTCAACTAACATCATTGAACAACCACCGTATTCGCCTGACTTGGCCCCCTGTGACTTTTTCCTTTTTCTAAAACTAAAATTGCCGCTTCGTGGCACCCGTTTTGAGTCCATTGAAGCCATAAAACAAAATTCGGCGCGTGAACTGAAGGATGGCCGGAAAGCGCCTATAAAAAATGTTTCGATGATTGGAAATGCCGTTGGCATAGATGTACTGGAGCAAATGGTGCCAATTTTGAAGGCGACCCAATAAATTTGGATGATTAAAGGTAAAAATGTTGTTTTATTTATAAATTCCCGGTACGTTTTTGACAGAATGTATTATAGGGATATCTATTGGAAAATCTAAATTATTTCGTCTAAGTGTGAATAAATCTTGATTAGTTGAAGGACTAATTGGCAATTAATTTTTTTGATGAAGTCCATGCCTATTATTACATCACTTGGTATGGGGAACTTTGAATTGACTAGGTGGAAATTATGGGAAATTGCATATTTTCCTGTCGTTAAATCGACGAAAACTAGTCTTGTGGAATTATTTGAACATTCGCCGATTCCACTGTGTTGTGTTTGTGTTGTTACATTTAAATCTATGTCCTGATATCTATCTGAGTTTTCTTTGAGTATTGAAATGTCCGCTCCAGTATCAATTAATAAGGTAAGATTTTTACCTGTGTATTCATTGTTGACTTTTATAAATATATTAAAATTAAGATTGATAGTATGAACTTTCGAATTTACTGGTTTGTTGGTTTTCCGAATTACCTTGAGTAATTCGTACGTTACCATCGTTTCTATTCTGGTTGTTATTGTTGTTGCGATTATTATTATTACTATTATTTCCCCTATTGGCATTATTTCGACCTCGGTTATTTCCTCTGAAATTCCCATGTCCTCGGTTATTATACAAAAGTTATTGTGGTTATTGTGATTACCACGTCCGTAGCTTCTACCTCGATAATTTACTCTGAAGCTATCATGGCTATTGTAAATATTATTCCTGTTTCTATAGAACAATATGCTACTTTGGCTACCTGTCAAAGCAGTTCTACAGTGTATGTATTTACTTACTGCATCATTTAGGGTGCCGAAATTTCCAACTTCAAGAACTGTGCGTAATCTTTCATTTTCACAATACTTTACCATTCCAAATATTGCCTCTTTTGTTGCAAAAGTATCGGCATTATCTGCATCTAGGCATCCGTTTATATAAGCTGCTTCTAGTGACTTACGTAAATTTTCAATCTCTGTGGTATACTGAGTTGACGTTTTGCCTTGCTGACTTGCGTTCAGTAGCTTAGCTTTTAAAAAATCGGCAGATTCACCATTCACATTTTGTTTTAATTTGTTGATAATCCCTTGGATTGTAGTTTCATTTCGTACTTTGTACAGAAGTGGTCTAATTATTTTTTTATTTTATTACTTCTACGGTTCTTCATTGCCTTTAATATGATCTGCCAGCCTCAAAGCCGCAAAAAATCTTTGTAAATGTAATTTTTTACCATCAAATTCAAGAATCATTGCCGATACCTGTTTGACGTATTTCCGGGACAATTTTATTTGATATGTCATTTTGTTTCTGAATTGTTATTTCTTACTTTTTCTGGGTTATTTCCCTCTTTATCATAATCATCTAGTGTTAGAGCCGTGTTATGGGAATCTGATACATATTATGATATCGATATTATACCAATTAGCAACGTTGAGAAGTTTATTTCTAATCTCAAAGAAAAAATTTTCCGGAGCAACCTTATGTGCTACCGTTAGTCTTTCATAATTTACATTTACTGTAGCCCATATTTTTTCTCCTGTTTCGGATAATATTTTTAAATTTTTTGTGTCTCTTTAAATATCGTTCTTTTTTGAGACACGCATTTATATGATCTATTGAACATTTCTATAAGGTGTCTTAATTTTAGGAGGATCTTTGTCCATTCCATTTAATAGTGTTTACATGCAAAATTGATATTGTAAGCAAGGTTAGTTCTTGTTCTTCTTGTTATGCTTTGTCAAATGCGTCCGCTCGGCTTACAAACTGTTTTTTTAATTTTTATTTTGTATAGCATACGATATTTAAGAGAAAATGTTGATTTTGTTTTAATGAAAACTCAAAAGATGCATGCACTGCGTTCTTAAGTGGTTTTGTGTATTTTGTTCTACACAACAAATTAAAAAAAAATACAATTTTAAATTCATCTGGCAATATCAAAATTTCAATTTGTTATTGTGTTTTTCCTTTTTTTTTAACAATTGTTTTTTTTACCTATCGGTTTTGTACAGGTTGTCATACTCTACAGACCTGCAGTTAAAGTGACGATTGGTCTTTACAATTTTTATCATACATTTCATTTTTTTTTCTAACTTAACGATGTTCCAACGCTTGGTGTTCTGGTGTGTAATATTTGCAAGAAATCCTGAAGCTTCTTGTGCCGAAAAAGAGTTTACTAGGACGGTTGTGTCGTCCGCATATGTAGCGATAGTTCTTCACTTGAGTCAATCGTTGGAATGTATGCCGTATATAGTGAGTAGGAAACGGTAGCTAATACACTGCCTTGCGGCACGCCAGCTCTGATCTTTCTTACTGATGGCTTCGTGTCGTGCATGTTGACAAAAAAGGTTCGACCCCATATATAGCTTTATAGTAGGGTGAACTGCTTTGAGAATGTGCTGAACGGCTCGTTGTAGCTGTTCTGGCGTGCCGTGCTATACCCTAAAGCGAAAGTGGTTTTTATTTTGACAATTTTCCGACACAATCGGGTCAGCTTAAAAACTTCTAGATTGTTGTTCTTGGGCTCAATATCGATAAAAAACATATTGAGTGGCTGTTTGTTGCGACCAATCGGATTATGTGTATTTTTGACTTTATGTCCAGCTTGGCCAATTCCTTTTCAATATTATCCTTGAGAGTGGTGTGGTGTAGTTTTCTTATCATTATTCTGCAATTACGCTCTTTTATGATAGGTCACTTCAAGTTCATTTAGGAGTTTAGTAATCTTACGGAACGCTTGTGTTGTGGTAGGCATGACTCTAATTTCTCCCTTGCTCATTGTTTTAACAACAGTAACTGCATCCAGTGCTTCTAAGAGACCGTTTATTTTGGATACCCCAACTATGAAAGCTGAGGTAGGTTTAGGGGCATTCTGTTGTTGTGTGGTTGTGGTAATGGTAACACTATTAGCTTAGATTGTTAAGGGTGTATCATGAGCGGTTGAGGCTGTACCCAAGGGTATATCTTTAGCGATTATTTGCGCTTCTTGCTTGGTTTTGGTTTCAGATTCTGTTTCCATATCTGATGGTGGGACGGGTGTACCTTCAGTGAAGACGAAGTTTCATCACTGTCTAATGAGCATTTTTGATTACTGTTGTCGCCGCCACTTATTTTACTTTGTAAAGCTGGCTGGAGTAAATAACTCCAGAAGATTACAAGCATCTTTTTTGATACTATTGGCATGGTGTTGGTAGAATTCATTGGAGTTGAGGATAGGCAAATCGATCGGTCACCCATGTTGGTAGTGACCAGCCAATGCAAAGAAAAATATTGTTATATAAAATGCTCTTTATATGATTACAAAAACAAAAAAATTTCAATTTTTATTGTTTTTAGTGAACGATCGAACGACAAGCGCAAAAGGTAAACACAACCAGCGATAGCACAAAACTAAATTTGTTGACAATTTAAATTTATATTACTTGGCGATTGATCAAAGCACAGTTGCGATTGAACTGTTCAACAGATAAAGAACTGAATGAAAAAAATTAGAGAAAGTAATTATTGAAGAAAAACGTATTTAAAGTTGAATTATTAATAAAAATCAGCCAAGTGTGAGTCGGACTCGCACACGGAGGATTCCGTACCATCGTACAAGATTTTTTGCACAAAATATTAAATTATGTGCATATTTCACAGCCTAAAAATACTACAATTAACAGCTTAAAAGGATACTACAAAAATAAAAAAAAATGTTACACAAAAGATTAAATTAAAGAATAATGCTTCTAAAAATGTGTATTTTTATACACCCAAGTGAATTACACACTCTGTGAAAATTTCAACTCTCTACCTATTACGGTTCGTGAGATAGAGCAGGAGACGGACGGACAGACGGACAGCGTAAGCTTTGTAATAGGGTCCCGTTAGCTCCCTATGGGTACGGAACCCTAAAAAGGAAATATGTATTTTTATTACCATGTAATAAATTGAATTGAAATAACGTTTTAAATAGATAGGAAAGTCTGCCATCAGATTTAACATAAATACTGCGGTCAGTTCTTTTGGTTTACAATCTGCTGTTTTTTGGTTCACAAACCAGTTCTTCAACTTTCAACTTTTGACGTTCTAGCTTTCGCGACGTAGCTATGTAGTTCGCTTCATACGATTTCATACATTTCATCTTTTGTGTTTCGCTGCACGAAAGCACCCAATAATGTCGTTTATGTAAATACTTCCAGCTTAAGTCATCCAAATAAACGAACACATTCGACTTTAGTGCACCGGATATAACCTTGTCCATGAGCCGACACAGCCTCTGTGCGGCGTTACACAGACCAAATGGCATGACCACAAATTGATAAAGCGGACGTCCTGGTATATTAAAGGTCGTACAGGTTTTGCTGTCCTCATCCAGCTCAATTTTCTAGAAAGCGAATTTCAGATCGACACTGGAGTTGTAATGTATTTGATCGATGCGGGACAGTATGCCTTCGATGTTCTGGAAAGGATAAGCATCCTGTTTTTATCTGACCGTCGTACTACTATCGTACGGTTACTCCACGGACTTTCGTTGGTTTCGATCACACCTAACTCCAGCATCTTATCTACTTCAGCATAAACAATCTGCTGGACGGCTGGGGACATCGGACATCGCCTATCTTTGATGGGAATGGAGTTTACCGTGAGTTTGATGGAGTGTTTCTCCAATTTTGTCCTCTCAAAGCAATCCTTTTCAAACTTCAAAAACAACTTTTGTTCGTTTTCTTGTTGGACTATTTGATCGGACGACAATTCCCATTTATCCATAATCTCATTTTCACAAATCGGATCCCCAAATTCGTTTAGTTTGATTTAGTCAATAACGTGGTCTCTAACTACCACCCGAGGCTTTTCTGTGCCTATTATGTCAGGAGCCAATTCAAAAATATGCCAAAAACAATACCGAGGTACACCTCTTATATAAGAAACAGACATACAAAAAATGTTGTTTTCTTTTCCACCCACTTGTGATTTACAGGTACTCAAATTTTCCCTATAATCGTACGACTGACTTAGGATGTGTTCCATGGTTACGCCTAACTTCTCCACCAACTCACGACCTCCTTTTCCCAATAAACTCAACGAGGCCCGTATCCAGCAATCCCTACATCGGGTTTCCATCCAGAATAATATCCGCGAATATTCGATGATCCGAATCCTCATGGCCTCTTACTAGGCCCGTCGACACCGAATTCCTGACCTTCCTTCTAATTTCATACCTATTCCTAGTCATTCGGGTCGATCCAGTTCGCACTTCCGGAATGGTTCCGAAGATTCGGTTCCTAACCTCTTCATAATTGCTTTTCCTAACTTCGTATGGCAAATAATGTCGAATACCGGACCACTCATTTTCTCTTCCCCAACTTCGATCGTCGAATCTTCTATGCAGTGTTCGGACTCCGGCATGGTTCCCCTGTTCTCCTCATGTTGTCACTCCCATTTCCCTGTACACCATTTGAGTAATGACCTCCGGTCAACCACATTTAAAACATAATATCCGTCTTTCCAACAACATACAATTGCGAAAATCGTGGCCGAACAGCCCGAAATTCCAGCACATGATTGGATTATGGATCGGGACCCTAATCTCTTCAACCTCGAAATCCTGTGCTATTTTCGCACTTTGTGTGTCCTCGTCTTCCGTCAGTCGCAGTTCTTCTAATCTTCAGAAATCGGATCGACAGTCGGGACCCAGACGATATGAGTTTGGCATCGGACGAGGCTGCTTGCTGCAGTGGCAATTGTGTTGTCGCTGCAAGAATTCCACTCGACAAATTAAATTTTCCAGGGAGATTCCATTACGATTCCCGCTAAATGAAATCTCCCAATTTTCGATATTTACTTTGGATCTGGTAGGTGCTGGACGGTTATCACCGGGGCGGACGAGACACGGGGTTTCGCCAACTCCATGACCGGATTTCCTTCTTAACGACCTCTTTTACGACGTCATTGATTGGTATGACAGTCCGTTCTGCAAGCACCGGTTGTGTCCCCTCTAAGAAGCCTAGCAATTGGAGTTCAGGGTCGTCAAAATTGCCTCCGATTGGCCCGTCCTCGATAGGGAATGAATTGACCGGTGAACGCGATATCGACCTTGTCGTTGGATCAGACCTTGACTTCGATCTGGTCCTTCGCGGTGTATTTATAAAGAAAAAACAATCAAAAATGTTAGAAAAACCAATTATCACCCCAAATGCTATTTACAACAAAAAAAAAAACCCAATGGATAAATAAAATAAAATAAAAAAAAAAAAGCCAAGTGTGAGTCGGACTCTCACACGGAGGATTCCGTACCATCGTACAAGATTTTTTGCACAAAATATTAAAATATGTGCATATTTCACAGCCTAAAAATACTAAAATTAACAGCCTAAAAGTATACTACAACTTACAGCTTAAAAAATAATGTTAAACAAAAGGTTAAATTAAAGAACAATGCTTTTAAATATATATAGTTTTAGTATTTGTCGTTTTACACACAAATGAATTACACATTTTGTGAAAATTTCAACTCTCTACCTATTACGGTTCATGAGGTAGAGCAGGAGACGGACGGACGGACGGACATTGTAAGCTTAGTAATAGGGTCCCGTTAGTTCCCTATGGGTACGGAACCCTAAAAATGAATCTTCAAAATGTATGTCAGGGGTTAACTCGAGAACGGCTGAACCAATTTCAATCAATTTTTTTTGTTTTTTTTAACATTTATTTATTTGGCGCAAAATTTACTGAATCGACTTTAATAATTTTTTTTTAAAGAACAAATGAATCCTCTTGTAGCAAATTGCATACTTATTTTTTTCATTTTCCGTACCCATAGGGAACTAACGGGACCCTATTACTAAGCTTACGTTGTCCGTCCGTCCGTCTCCTGCTCTATTTCATGAACCGTAATAGGTAGAGAGTTGAAATTTTCACAAAGTGTGTAATTCACTTTTGTATAGATCGGCAAATACTAAAAATACACATTTTTAGAAGCATTGTTCTTAATTTAACCTTTTGTTTAACAATTTTTGGTTTTTTGTAATATATTTTTAGCTGTTAATTGTAGTATACTTTTAGGCTATTAAATATAAACATAATTTTATATTTTAAGAAAAAAATCTTGTACGATGGTACGGAACCCTCCGTGTGCGAGTCCGATTCACACTTGGCTGATTTTTTAAAGTTTAATATACAATAAGGATAAACATTCTGTTTTTATCTCGTACTACTGTCATACGGTTACTCCACGGACTTTCGTTGGTTTCGATCACACCTAACTCCAGCATCTTATCTACTTCAGCATAAACATTCTGCTAAACGGCTGGGGGCATCTGATAACGCCTATCTTTGATGGGAATGGAGTTTACCGTGAGTTTGATGGAGTGTTTAAGTATTTGGAAAACCACTGCAAGACGAAGCACAAAACGTTTTTTTACGTATTTTCGTTGTTAATGCTGTGCTGCTTCTTGAAATTTCTTTGGTTGTTGTTATTGTTTTATTTTTTCCTCTCATTTATTAGTAGCTGAGTACGCTCACTAAATTGTGTTTGCTTTCAAAATTGTTGTTGTTATTAATTTGGCAAATCCATACACAAACATTGGCTTTAGCTTTTCTGTCAACAATGCTTTGCTACTTCTTGAAATGTGTGTTGTTTTGGTTATTGTTGTAGAAACGTAAACAAAGCAAAGCAACCACAACGATCGTTATGAATATTTCCTAGTGGTCTGAGGGTTTTGATGGTTGGTGGATTTGGGTCAGGCATTTATAAGCTTACAACTAACAAAAATTGATCTTAATCTACAGCATTTAACGAAACAAAAGGAATGAAGGAAGGATTACATAAATATTAAGCCCGAAAGTGTACTACCTAACGTTATTCCTAATCATACATAACTCGCGCGCACACATCAATCAACCACTTTCAGCTCCACCTTTTTCAAAACTGCTCACTAATTATAATTCCTTAATTAAAACTACTTATACCAACGGACTTTTTTTTCAAACGGACCACGCAAAAGCTTTTATTTATCCTATTTATAACAACAGCTGCCTCGGATGAACGGACAGACGTTTTCCAACTATCTCGCAGTGATCTCTTTCTAGCCGGTGACCTGATTTAATAATTCGATTATCTGTGTTTACTTCACAGTTTGATCGTATTGCTAAGTACAGCGCCGGCCAAAAAAAATCACCCAGTCGATTTCCCCCTATAAACGAAAATCTCCCATGCGATAAATTGGCAGACTGCGACAACAACTAGCCCAACTGTGGAATAAAATTTATCCCACGAGACAACAATTAAGCAACAGAAAAAATATCAGTTAAATCTTAAAACAACCTGGAAATTTGGTCATTTGCCTCTGGTTGTTATAGAAAATAAGCAACTACTATGCTATTTTCTAAGGACTTATTTACCCACCCTCGTATTTGAGCTGCTTAAAAAATTGTTATGCTATGTCTGAATCATGGCTTGCCAACTTGACAAATAAAAATTCTGACACTTGATTATACTTTTATGTGTGCCAGTTTTCTGAGATTTCAATAAGTTGACTTCTATTTGCATTTCTATATTGTATTCAGACAGAGCATCACAAATTTTGGGCGGGATGCTAAAAATTGTTCACACAGGCTTGATACTGAACTGCTGTTTCTTATTTTGATTATAAGTACACACAAATGAAATGTTGTAGAAAAGGTGCAACATGCAAAGTGAATATTTATGATAAATAGAGCATTTTAAAGAAATTCTATTGTTTACCGGCAATGAATTTAATGATGTTGATGGATCAGGAATAGGATTTCAACCAACAATTTTTGGATTCAATAAATAGAAGTGTTCCCCGCAGCATTTGGGTTGTAGTAAGTTATTGTTTTTATATTAAAAAATCTTTTTATTATTGAAATTGTATGTATGGAATTGAAGGAGCGATATTAAAATTAAAAATATACTTATAGCCATTTCACACTGCGCATCCAATGTACATTTCTCGAATGCTGCATAGAATGCTACATTTTTCAACAACAACAACAGGGAAAACTGACATAATTTTGTAGTTGTGTTTTGTAGAAAATGCACATTCGATAAGAATGCAACTAAAATGCTGTTAGTGAAATTGGTCACTCTACCCAGTGCTGGTTAATTGTTGCCTTTTTTAGGTAATTTTCGGTTTTCTTTCTCTTTTTTTTGTAGCGCGCCAAAATAAAACAGCTGTAATTATTGCACAAAAGAACAAAACAATTTGATTTTTTAATTTTAATAAAAATAAGTAGCAGGAATGAAAAAGGAAGATGCAAGAATTATTTGCATACACTGCGAATTGTTTTTAATCATGTATTTTTCACACAATTTTCATTTTAATTTTTCACAATTAGCCACAACGTTCCGTTTGTATCAGAAAACAGCTGTTCCGAAAATGCAAAATGCAATGTGAACACTTTCTGTGAATGCTGCATTGGATGCTCAGTGTGAAATGGCTATTACAACCACTTTCTGGCAATGGCAACGATTTCCCAACACTGCTGCAGAGTAACCATTCTAATACCGTTTCCACTGTGAGTAAAATGTTGTGAGTTCTGATTTGGTGTCCACAGTGAGTTCTGAGAGTTCTAAACAGCTGTTTTCTATTTTGTTTTTACGTGCAAAACAAAAATATTTCAAATTGTGAGAAATTAAAATGGAAATTTTGTGAAACATACATGATTAAGAAGAATTCACAGTGTATCTTAACAATTCTTGCAGCTATATTTTTCGTTCCTGCTACGTATTTTATTAAAATTTTGAAGATAATTTTACAATTTGAAATTTACTTAAAATTTGTTTGTTCATAATCAGCTCTTTAATGTTGAGAATGACCAGAAATATGCGGAAATGACCAAAAACTTTTGCAGCACTGCCGCATAGGTACCAGCTTTAAAACTGAGATCTGACTGAGTTCAAGCAGAACACAGAGTTCTCAATACTATAACAACAACAAATTTCGTTAATTTTCCCTATTGTTGTTGTCGTCAGAACTCAGTGTTCTGCTTGAGTTCTGCAGAACTCAGAATTTAACATTGCTTGTATAGCGTCCGAGGAGGATGTCAGCATCCACATCCAAAAGTGCAACCCTACATTTTGTCATTTTCCCTGTGGTTGTTGTTGAATTGGATGAGCATCTATGCTACATCGGAGGTGGACGTTGGATCCGCCCTGTTTGAATACGCTATTAGATGCAAAATCGTTGGATAGTCATCCTTTTATGGATTTTGTATTTTTGGTTTTTGTGTGGTGTTTTGCATTTTTCATTTGCACAAACACTCATTTGAACACACAATAAACATAAATCTACATACATAAATGAAATTTTAGTGAGGAAAGTGTAAAGCTATCATACGTAAGAAGGTTAATAATATCGTCTGACCCTAGCATCAGATCATGTGTCGCCAGAGATGTAAAAGTATAAACATATGTGGATTATACGTACATTAAAAAATTGCTTTGAAATTATCGTATAGCTGCTATTAAGATCTACAGTGAGCAATTGCTGCTTTCGGCATAGCATTACTCTTCAATCACGATATTGTGGATTTCTTGGATCATTTCTGATGTTGTGACCTTATTTGAAAATCTAAGACGAAAGTCGTGAGTGCCAGTAAACTTTGCTAAGTTCCTTTTTAGCACCATCATTTGTAATCAGCTCCAAAAACAAGTGTTTTACTACTTACTCAAAATTTAATGTCATAAAACTTCTATTCTGCAATTCATAAAGTAAACTATGCAACTTGACTTATTTCATTAAATTCATTTTTTTTTCTCATTTAAAGTTTCCAAATATTGAACCCTTGAGACATCGCAATTATGTAACCCCAACGTGTAGACAGCGTAGAATTGAAGCTTCTGCCGGCTTACTTAAGCTACCACAAATCATAAGTGGACGTTTATCTGAACGTTTGGATTTTATGCCATCTGACGTAGATAGAGTGATTCCCGATGGACAGGATTTAATGGAACGCTTATTACAAATCGATCAACAGAAACGTATAAAATCTGTAATGGCTCTACAAAAAATTGCCATGTTTAAAAATTTTAATATCGAAGCAAGAAATTGTAAGAGCGTAAGTAATACAAGAATGATTATAAGAAGCAGTCGCTGATTAAATATTATTGTTTCTATTTTTTAATATAGATTTCAGCATTGGATATCATTGAAAGAGATAAAATCAAAATCCATATTGAGAAAAAGTATAACGAAGATGAAAGTGATACAAGTCCAGATAAAGTTAGAAAAAAAGCATTGGTAGCATTTAAAGGTTTCTAGCTCTTATAATTATTAAAATAAATAACAAATAGGTATAAATATAAAAGACAGTAATCAAAACTATAGAAATAAAAAAAAAACAATTACGACAAAATCAATGACAAAATCAAAAACAATAACAATATCAACAATAAGAAAGATAAATATTATATCAATAAAGGCAACAACGCCGATAATAATGAGCAAAAAAAAAAAATAAATCAAAAACAAATTAAAAATATTCTTAAAGTGTCATTCCATTACGATAAAATTATATTTCTCAAATTTTTTGTGTTTATCTGAGTATTTGGAATATATTTATTTATTTATTATTAATTGGTTTTATTTAATAGCCTTTTCACACTGGGGCATGATTCAAATCAATGGTAATGCAGCGGTGAACAGTATCAAAATCGACAACAACCACGAAGAAAAGTGACGTCATTCAGGGGTTATTGTTGTAGAATGTGATACAAAGCAAAATCCGATCTTGATGCAGAATTGAGAATCATTCGAGGTTAGTCGCGTTAGTGTTGGGCAATTTCTGCCTTTTTTAGGTAATTTTCGACTGTCTTTCTCCTTCTTTGTTGCGCTCCAATATAAAACAGCTGATCATTGCACAAAATAATTTGAAGTAAAAAAAGCTGCAATAATTATTTGCATACACTGCAAATCGTTTTCAATCATATATTTTTCACACAATTTCCATTTTAATTTCTCACAATTAGCCACAACGTTCCGTTTGTATGTAAAACGGAAACAAAAAACAGTTGTTCATGATTCAAAATTAAAAATCTGGACGACAAGTTACATCATCGTGATTCAGTGGAGTGTGAAAAGGCTATAAGTCAGGATGTTCTGTCGATGGTAAGGTTGACATTCGGTTGAGCTGAAATTTTTCATACATCTATTGTTGAGTCCATGAGCTTTTTCTTGAACTATTAAATATGTTATAAGAATTAAATAACGCGCAGGTTATATGCAGTTTAAAATATGTAAGTATTTTTATTTCGCGCACGGCACGATCAATGTTTTGAGTAAGACTAAACATAAGGAATTACAACAGCATATGTACAAGCAGGCAAAAGCGATAAGAAATCATATACACAATAGAAAAATGAGTATAAGAGAAACATAATTAAAAAGCTTCGCTGAAACGGCTGCTGCGCTGAACATTCTCCGGCCGTTGCAAGATGTGTTCTTCCAACCAAATCGCTAGCTGGCAAAAGACACAATTTGTTAACTGCTCGACGACTTGTCCTCAAAGCAGTGCGTAAGACAGCAACTTTTGTGACGCCATCCGTTCCGGAGATCGAATGCGTCACCCGACCAAGTGGCCACTTTAGCGATGGTAAATTCTCGTCCTTAATGAGAACGAGATCATTGAACCTGATTGGAAGACCATGTGAGCGCCATTTTGCCCGCTGCTGCAAAAGCGTTAAATATTCTTAGCTCCATCTCTACCAAAAGTTCTGCTGATGATATGAAATGCGCTGCCGTCTGTCTAACCGACTGTAATTAAGGCTGGTGATGACAGGCTCAATGAACGAAAAGAACGGCGCATCTATGAGAAAATGCGCTGGTGTAAGAACGTCTAGGTCATCTGGATTTTCTGAAAGAGTGCAAATTGGGCGTGAATTAATTATAGCCGTAATTTGGCAAATAAGCGTTCGAAATTCATCATAGCTCAGACATGCTGTCCCAACTGAGTGATACAAGTGTGTTTTTGCTGTTTTAACTGCCGCCTCCCAGAGCCCTCCAAAATGCGGCGATCGAGGAGGTATAAGCCTCCAGTCTATGTAGTCGTTGACACAAAATTCATGAACAGCATCCTGATGGCTCAACATAAGTTGTCGCAAACCAGAAAGTTCATTATTAGC